>PQWD01004498.1:0-62261 GCA_019425675.1 Leucinodes orbonalis
CTGTTATCACTGCCACCAGCAAGACATATTGTGTCTTGCTCCCCTATATATAGCATTTTCCAGGAAATTTTAGATGCCTTGTTTCAGGGAATGTCATTTGGTCACAAAAAAATATCCAGATGAGTATCGGCTACGTTGTCAAGGTCGATATTGTACAAGGAGTTGGTGTTCCACACTGTTGCGTATGTGTCTTTGTGGATGCATTTTGGAATAAAAGTAGGCGCTGGTCTGAATAGAAATATACTAGTCAAAAATGTGATACAGTATACACATGGACAAGCAAGGACGGACGGACGATAAGTGGTCGCACTTCGCAGTGGGGAGCGCTCTCGTCCCCTGCCCCCCGCGCCGCGATGATGCGCTGATGACGCAACAACACTTTTGTACGAGGGTGCCATTCTTCTGTCCTAGTAGACAGGTAGTAGTACTTTGCTTTTTCTATTCTCTACTAAATCTACCTTGTCCACACACTAGGTTTTTGTTACTGGTGGTAAGCAGTGGCGTGCACTCCATATATGCAAATAAGTAGTGAATATCTTGTGCGCCCTGACAACCCGGATTTTTTTTCTCTACAGATTTGAAAGCATAGACGATGTGCTGTCATCAACAGCACTCAGTTTGGTAAAAATGGAAATTATGTATTGTTTTTGCGAGTAGTGTCACTCTTTTTTTTTTTTTTTTTTTTCGAACTGACTACTGCTGTTGGCCGCAGATGGCCTTTACAGCTTCACCGGGCAAGTGGCGAGCGCAGATGGCTCTCAGCCTAAATATTTACACAACGAGCCTAAGGGCGTCCCCGAACGGGACTCGAACCTCGGCTTAGGGCGTTGCGGGGGGGGCTTGGTAGCCTAACATATGTTTGGGGAGAAAAGCGGCCCGGTACATGCCGGTTACGCGAATAGGGACTGTGCGAACCTACAGGGACACGCGACGATGGCCCCCGCCGGCGGGGGCGGAACCTCGGTTGTCGATTTGTAGAGTGTACTTTTAGTAGTTTAGCTTTCGGCCGCCGTCGCGGCGGCGACCGTGATAGGGTCATCCGGATCGTCTAGTACGTCCCGTGGACGTCGTCGATTACGCGCGCGAGCTGAAATAAAATTATTATTAGCTGCTGTTGTAGAATAATCAGCAGAGGAGACAATGAGCGGGTTTGAATGCGCTATTGCCGAGTCGAAGTAGCGTTTGGACGCCAACTTTAGGTACTGCGAAATCGTAGGCAGCCCTAAGTCCAAATGAAGATTCAAGTTCCGTAAAAACCACGGCGCTCCCGTGGCCCTACGCATGAACTTATTCTGAATAACTTGTAGCCTATGGACGTGTTTGGACGCAGCGTGTGCAAATACCACACCGGCATACGTCATAATGGGCCTGATGCACGCCGTGTATATTCGCACCTTATTACTAAGGGACAATTTACTACGCGCGTTTAGTAGGCAATGAAGGCGCCCGAGTGCGAATGCAGCTTGGACCGCCGCGCTCTTGTCCGGTTGACCTCGACCCTCCACTTCCTGAACCAATCACCTAACGTGTTGGCGGATGCCTGGAGGGTCCTGACAATGGGGCGCGCGTGCTTCGACGAACAGTAAATGGCCGTATCGTCGGCAAACAACGCGATGTTCGTCCTGAGCGGAGAGGGACGAAACTCCGGGAGGTCGCTAGTGTATAGCGTGAAAAGGAGTGGGGATAACACCGAGCCCTGCGGAACGCCTGCCCGCAGGGGGTGGGGAGGGGATAAGTGCCCTCCATGCGATATCGGAACGTGCGATTCGCTAGAAATTCGCGCACTATGCGTACTAGACGGTCGGGCACGTTTAGTTTGTATAACTTGTATATCAAACCCTCGTGCCAGACTTTGTCGAACGCTTTTGCGACATCGAAAATAATGCTCCCGTTTTATGGGGATACGTCATGTTGAATCGGGAGGAGATATGCTCCACTATGCGATGTACTTGATGTACACACGAGTGTTTGGTTCGAACCCAACTGCTCGTCGGGAAGGAGGCCTGCTGAGTCGACGTACTCACGCAGGCGGGTCAATACTATACGTTCGTAAATTTTACCAATAACATTTAGTAAACTTATCGGACGATAGCTGGACGGTTCGCACTTTGGTTTGCCCGGTTTGGGAATGCCGATGACTGTGGCTTCTTTCCACGACTGTGGGAATATACCTTTTTTCAACGCCGAGTTGAATACGGCGGTGAGAAAGGTTAACAGTGCTAACGGAAAGTGTTTCAACACTTTATTGGTAATGCCGTCGGGGCCGGGGGCTTTGCGTGGGTGGAGGTTTTTGACGATAGTCGCGACCTCATCCACCGTGACCTCCCTCAGGGGGGGCCGTGGGGGGAGCGAAGCTCTACGCTCGACCTCGGATTCAACTTCGAGAAGGTGGTCCGGGTCTACGGGCAGAGTGCTCGGCGAACACTGTTGTTCGAGACTAGCGGCGAGACACTCCGCCTTTTCGTCATCATCAAACGCGGGCGTTTGGTTCGGACGATTCAGGGGGGCGTGCTCGCTGCCGTATCGGACTTCAGTTTTCTGGCTAATTGCCAGAATGCTAATGACTGGGCTCTAAGCTAGATAGCATATCGCCCAGCGTTCGTGCCGTATTCGTCGATGCGACGCTTTACGTCCCTCTGTAAAGCGCGCAACCGAACCCGGTTCGACTCTGTGGGATATGCATCGTACGCGCGGGTGGCCGCGTTCTTTTCCGTCAACAGGGCGCGTACATCAGGCGGCAGGTCCCAGCGAAGGTGCGCCTTCGCCGGCTCCTGTCGTGAGCAGTCCTTAACGACGCTCTGTACGCGCTCCGTGAGGGAATCGATAGCGCGGAGGGTATCGGGGATGGACGACGAGTCGTCCGGGGTGGCATCTGCAAGCTCGCTGGGATAGACTTGAGGCTATTCTCGAGTCTAATCCAGTCTACTTTAGTGACTGTGGGCTCAGTCGATTGGTGGGACTGGGAGTGGGGGAGCCTATCCTCGGGGATAGCTCGATGACCACGGGTCTGTGGTCGGACACTAACTCATGTAAAACTTCTATAGAACATAAACGTAGGTTTATGTTCTTTAAAAGCGCTACATCTAATATGTCTGGCCTATGGCGATATTGCCGGATAATGGGTGGGGCCATGGGAGCGATAATATCGAAATTTAGAGTGCTCGATAGCGACTCTAATAACCTACCCTAGTCACTCACTCATAATATCTGTGCACGCCACTGGTGGTAAGCGTTATGCTGCCGGTTAATACATCAGTGAACGTCACAAAATTGGATCACAGTATAGGTACTTCAATTGTTTAATTATTGCCAAAATCTTAACAGACCACCAAGCTAATTTATCCAAATTATTGAATTGAATAAATAAATATAAATTTATTTTTACTTCACAATATAAAAATCAATGAACACTTACGAGTGTCCGTCGGATTATTTATAAATCCGATAAAAATAATTCCATACAACAGTATTATATAATAAACTATACCCTATAACCTTGTACTATTAACTACTAACTATAGTTTATGAAAAATCCCTCGTTTATATTCACCAACCAAACACCTCACTAAATCAAATCACGGTACGTAGCAAACGCGTTAAAAGCTACCATTTTTCATCTTTTTATTTATTTTCTTACATACTTATGCGTTTTATGAAGTTGTTGTAATTTACCGCCATCATTTGTTTACTAGTGATGGGAATATTTTATCGATAGATTTATGACTTCAATGTTTTTAGCAATACTGTTTTCAAAAGGCACAGTTAATTTGAAAAAAAACTGAAGCTATGGTGTATTTTGTTTTTGCTCTTATAAGTACTACACAGTAAAATGTCTAGTGCCTAAACCTATCCTTATGGTATGGTAGAGCTAAGTTTCGGCACGAATGGTCCGACTCGACCGAAGATATACCACAACCACACAGAAAACTGGCATGAAGCAATAAATTGCATTGTGTTTCACCGAGCTCGTGAGTTTGTCGGAGGCCATATATTTTCGAATATTTGAAAACTCATTGGTACTTGGCGGGATTTGAACCTCAGCCGGTAGGAGGGCGACAGTCCACACCATTGAGCAGCTGTGCTCCTGATTCGTGTTTTACAAAATCTATAGGTAAAGGTATCCGTGATTACTCGATAGGTAATCTGGCCATCCCTACGTGTTTGTAAACAGAGTCGCGCTACGAGCATCGTATGGGAGCAAGGTCGCCTACCGTTTATATGTTTATGTAAGTCGGCCATTTTGAATGGGCTACTTCCATACCGCGGGTCAAGTTTGTGGAAGTTGAGCAAGCGGTATTTTGATCCCTGTATGAAGGTTGGGAGAAAACTGGGATAGAAATGTTGTTCCTAGGAATATGTCATGCGATGGTCAGTCCGCAACTCATTGCGATCCGAACCGAAAAGAGGCATTCGTTTTTATAAGCGAGTATTGGTGTTTTTCGACAACCCATTCGGTGTTGAGACGTTAACTCTTATACCAAGCGTTTCGGGTACGACCCCGGGGCAGTACAAGCATTTTGTGTGCATGAACATGCCTGTTATTAGTCTGGGTGTTTTGCCGGCCGCATAAGGCATATAAATAACAGTTCAAATTATTTAAAACTTTTAACACCCTTATATAATAATACTAACAATTAACTAACCCATCCATCTAAAAATAAATAAAACACCGTTGTTAATAACCTCAACAGACCTGCCACTCATACTGGAAACTACACAACTTCATGGAAACCGTTACAATCATCGATAAACAACAGTCATACAATACTGCGTCTGAAATTTTCGACGCAACGTAACCATCAGCAAGCAATAACGTATATCAAAGGCCCGGCTGGCAAGTCAGTGGTCATGAAGAAAAAACTAGCACAATAACTCATCGCTGTTGAACCGTAGCCAACGAGCGTAAAACCATCACATCAATGGAGCAGCTGAATAGAGTAGAAAAGCTCAGAGCGGTTATACGGTACAATGAAGTAAAGTGCCACTGAAGAATTATCTGTGTGTGTGTGCGTGCCAGTGAGTAATTTATCTGTGTGTGTATGTTACAATCGTAAAGAATGTTAGAAATTTAACGTAGGTATTTGTTTGCTTTTTGGTGCCTAAATTAAATTTAAAAATAAACAAATTCTTGTTTATTCAGTAAGCTAATTGTCATAACATCTTCCTTAAGGCTGTTGAATTATTATTTTTTATGTTATAAGTGTACAGGACGGTCCAGACCGTCCTGTACACTTATAATATTATTATCCTCCATCAATGCCGCACTGCGCCCGTCACCCGAGACAACAGATGTTAGATCTCTTATACCCGGTAATTTCACTAGCTACAGTGCGCTCATCCCGAAACATAAAAGTGCATAACACTCCTGTTTCACGGGATGATATCTGGCACTGCGGTGGTACCTACCTAGACGACTCAGTATCGAGTCTACCACCTAGTAAGTAATAATAAAATATCTATGGATTTATTTTATTTCTTAGGTGTTATAAGAGCGGATAGGATGTAAAGGATTTCCATACTCCTGTTCATTTTTTTGAGGTAGTATATCAGTATATGGCTATGATAACGAGGCACAGTAAGAATACCATTGTTAATTTCTATTCTAAGAACTTCCTGTAGTTTTAAGATTATATGAACGTTGACACATTTTAACTATACTAATAAATTAACAACATAGGTAAATAATTGACAGATGTACCTTCTGTATTTAAGATTGTCGAACACCGATCATATAAATCATAATAACTAGGTACTTACTGAGCTTCATTGCACATAGGTTTTAATAAAATAAGAAAATGCAAATCTGCAAAGAGTAGATTGGGCACAGATTGCCCATAGAATTACCATTTATACCGTCACTCATGTGACGGACAAAGCATCTTTCACCAATCCTACTACATCCCATGGCACTATTACATCACTCACGTCCAATTCTGGACTATTTCTTCCAGCAGGCCAGAGTTAGCAGGAAAATCAATAATTAGGTACTTTACCTTGCCTTACCCAACTCCTTTTATCGTTCGAGGGGTATTCAGTCTGGTCTCATGCGTGGAGGTCGTCAGAGCCTAATGCCACAGGATGTACTGCGAGCTGATTGGTTTAGTGACCAAAAACCAGTGATACTTTCTATATGATAGTTGTTACTGAGTGAAGATCAAAATAAATTCTATTTAAGCTTACAATAAGTACTTACAGTCATATGAACGTCAAAACACAAAAAAATACAGATGATCACACTCCACCACTATATAACGATAGTTGTCCTAATTCTCAGAGTTTAGTTTTAATAAATATCGATAATTATATAGTTTATTGTATACCGCATTCAATATAATTTTTGCATGACCCGAAGGTAAACTGGTAGAGAATGCCTCTAGGCATTAAGTCCGCCTTAGTGCTGTTTTCTTATGGTGCATAAAGAATAAATAAATAATTCTTGAATTTTAGTCAAATCTATCCATTATATAATATCCATTTAACCAATAAACTGTGTCAAATCGAGAAACGAAAGAATATATAAAGATAAAAGTCTCCTGAAGGTGTTTCAAGAGACCAGAGGCTATCCAACTAATCATTAAACTCAAAGCAGTTTTGACCTCCGATGTTTCAAATTGTTGGACGGCACCAATTTTACGAAAATGGTAAAATAAAAATAGTTAATTATCATTTTAACAAATTGTTAAAGAATATCTATAAAGAATAATAGAAAGAAAAATAATATATTAACCCGCGTAACTTAAGTCCATAAAACCTACTTTATAATAATATAATCTCTACCAATATGTTTTTATTTTGTGCCAAATAAATCTTTCTTTCTTTCTTTTCAATATTGCAAGGTGAATAAACTTTCAACTCAACGTCCAGAACAAATATTGCAATGCAACACATGGAAGTGCATTCAATCCACATTCAGAACGGGTGCATTAGCGGAGGCGTGAACATTCAGTACCACACAGAGATGATGTGAATTCTACAAATGAAAGCTTAAATACCTTTAATCCAGTGGCGTGCACAGAGATTATGAATAGGGTATGCAAAGTGAGTGACACTGATGAATGAAGGAGTGACACAAATACAAAAAAAAATAATAATATTTTTTACCAAGTGCTGTTGTTGACAGCAGATCGCCTGTGGTTTCAAACCGGAGGAAAAGGTGCGAATGAGTGGGAATCATTTGATGTTGTCGATTTTGCCGGGTTGTCTGGACGCACAGGGTATGCACTGCTTATTTGCATATATGGAGTGCACGCCACTACTTTAAGCATCTGAGAACCATTACAGACAAACATATGCAAAGATACAAGATATGCCTGTGTGGTAAATTATACCGTGTAGAAGAGGATTATATTCGGAGTGGAAAATATCAATTTCTTGATACTATAATGAGATGCGTGACAGATACAGTGCAAACATCCGTAGAGTAAATAAACTGATGTGCGCATGCACATACACCCAACGAAATTGCGTTGTGTGCAAAATTTTAATGTAATTCCCAATTCACAGTCTAAAATTGCAGGTATATCAGGGAGCCTTCGTCATCATCAGCTCATTATACGTCTCCACTGAGTGGTACTAGCCTACCCATATAGGGAGGCCTTAGTCATCCATGCGGGCCTAGTGCGGATTGGCCGACTTCACGCACAACCTTTGAATATATTTCGTAGGCGTGTGTAGGTTTCCTCACGATGTTTTCCTTCAGCATAAGTGCGTCGGTTAAACGAACATATAATTTCGGAAATTCGTAAATAGATTGGTACGTGGCGGGAGCCTAGTCAATGGGGCTCACACCATTGAGCCACATTGACTAGGCCTATGCACCCTTTACGGGGAGGCTCGGTCTCCTAGGTGGGGACGTTTAATGAGCTGATGATGATGATGATATCCAACAGAAGACTGTGAGAAAGTTAATGGAAGGCGACATAGGTCTAACCTATCTCGCCTTCCTTTAACCTTCCTAAGGAAAAAAATATTCTCAAGGCGGTCAAAAACAATGCGCATGCGCATATAAACCGATAATGGCGGTCGTAAACCGCCGATAGATGGCGGCCGTTCTAAGTGTACATCCGGCCGTTTAGCAATAATAATGGGTACATAGTGATTTTGAATACATTCCTGCAAGTGTTGTATACATTAAATACGTCATATATGGCGGCTATTGCCAGTAAAAACACATTGTTTGTTGACGAATGATTTGATAGAGTACGCTCGGGCTCACCTACCACGTATTCGAATTTACGTTCAATTTTGTTGGTGGCCTATGTCTTTTTGAATTTTCGAAATTTTATGTACGTTTTTCTGACGCTCTTACAGTGAAGGAAAACATCGTGAGGAAATCTGCGCACGCAAGAAATCGGCCAATCCACACTGGGCCTGCGTGGACACCCGATACACCCTATACGGGTAGGCTTGAGCCTCTCAGTGGGGACGTATAATAAGCTGATAATGAAGAGGTTTGCAGGAAGCCAAAAGTCTCCTTGAGGCAGTGGCCTTCCCACACGGCATGGTTTTGGGGATATTGAGCTGTAACCCACGATTCACTCCGAAGCATTTATAACTAGAAAAATAACCGGTAACCCATCCAATGACAGGCCATTATGGCCATAACGTGAAGAGAACCAAACGCACCATCCCTTCAAATATGAGTGCTTTGCACTTCGGCATGAGGACACTGCATCTAGTGAAATTACTGGATGAGACCTCACATCTGTTGTCTCGGGTCACGGGCGCTGTGTGGCTAATTGGAGAATATAAATGTCTATGAGTTTTGGGCTCCTTCGATGCCGCTCTGTCATGGTCAGGCGTATCACTTACCATCAGGTGACCGTCCAGTTCACTTCGTAACATTTAAAAAATGCGCTAAACGCTACGCCCATCGAGAAATCAGGAAGTTTTGTGTACAGTATATAAAAATTTCCTCCAAAGATAACAATAGGCGAACGTAAACAAATATGATTTTAGCACACGCCTGTCAATTAGCTGAAGGGGCTAACATAAACTCATTGTAACCAGTATATTTTGAGACCTGACTGTAAACAATAACAAGAAACGTGCGGTTCAAGTCACAACTGGGAATTATGATGTAATCAAACCAAAATTACTGTATTTAGGTCACCTAAATTAGGCTACGTTTCCTTTCAAGTTAACAACAAACCTTGGTAATTATTACATTTATTGGCAAACTCGAGCAGACGGTTTCTGTTGAACTGCGTCTTTGCAAGCGTAGCGCAGGACGCCCGGACCGATACCAACGACTTGCCAAAGGTCGCTGGTGGAGCCTTGATGAGAATAGCGGAGAACCGGGATATATGGCGTAGAATGGGGAGACCTAGTCCAGTCCAGCAGTGCCATACCATGAATATAAATATCCACTATAAGCCTCAAATTAAGCGTGGAACTTGTATTACGGTAACAACTATAAACATATGTACTTTATATATATTTTTTGTAAATGCATATGTAGAAAATACAAATAGACATGTTCATGCACACAAATGTTTGTACTGCCCGGGGATCAAACCCGGCACTCTTAGTGTAGTAGCCGACGTCTCGACCATTACACCAAATAGGTCATCCACGATCAGTTGAAGAGGAGATAGAAAATTGGCCATTTCATTTATGTCAGAAAACCGTTGGCTGGTAAAGTAAACGTGACCAGGGTGAGTACGGCTTTAATTCTAAATTTCTACAAACACTCGTTTAAAAGGACACTACTTCGTCAAATCACATGTTCGACAGCACACTTATTTACTGACCCAGGTCAAATTTGGTTAGTGGCTTTGTTTTTATCAAGTACCAACTGCAGATTCAGAAATAATTTAGAATTATAAAATTCTAAACCGCTACTCTGGCGTGGCCTTATTTAACGAACGACGGCTTATACTTCACACTTAAGGAAGTATTGGATTGTTTTCAAACAATCAGATCTAAAATGTTAACACCTACTTATAAACTCGGCTATGAAGCACAGCGTACTTGTTTTCAATAAACCACCATTATTAGTTTCTAAATTCAACCTAAAGTGAATAAAAGTGATATGAGTAGCGTAGGACCCTCGGCCCGATGGACGACGACTGGCACAAAATGGAGAGGCCTATGTCCAGCAGTGGTCTGCGATAGGTTGAATAGAATAGAAGATAGAAGAACAAAAGTGATTAAGATTTTCAATTTTGGTTAAATATTATATAGGTGTATAGTAAGAGAAAGTGTTGTATAAAAAAATATAGCCATTTATTTTATTCATATTTATTGCTCTCAATACAAGGTGATCTATCCTAGATTGGGTATAATATTTTAAACAGTTTTAGCTGTAGGCAATTATTGTTTTTTTTTCACAGTTAAGGTCACAGTATTCTTTGCACACATTATGTCCATCATAATTATTATATCAAGGTAAAAATACTTAAGTATACACAACTTGGTTTATATAAACTGCACTTGTACGTGTATTGATTTTCAAAAATGTACATACTATGTGGGTATTATTTATCAATGTTTGAAAAACTTTAATACAAAAAGGTTATAACTATAGTCAAATGTGTGAAAACCCTAAAAAAAACGCATTGGCGGTGGATGTACACAAAATCTTAAACTACATAGTTATCTATTAACACTGTAAAATACTTGTGAACCAATGCATTCGTACATTTTTGATTGTGTACGAGTAAGTTAATTTTCCATCCTTACAAAGTGATATCAGTGGAAATAATCTATAAAAAATACAGTTGAAGGTTCTATTTTGCGTATGGTACCTTCAGTATTTTTATAAGATGTTTTATTCCTTTTGTTTTTTATATTAGTATCAGTCTCGACTTTTCTACATTTTACATTGTAGAAATACTGTTATTACTAAGATTAACAAGTTGTCTAGAATATTTAAGTTCAGTTTTATGAACAGATGACCTCAAAGACTAGGTATAAATAAAACGAAGTTAAAAAGTCTCAAATCTACATCAGCATCCGGATCACGCTAAAATCATCGCGCACGCACAAATAAAATGTTTTTAAGAATCAATTATCTCTTTTTGCGCACTCCGGCAATGATTCACAGAACACAACGCTTTTAATCTAAACAATGTGAACGAAAGCAGAGTTGTTGAAATCCGGCGAGTGTAAACGCGTTTTCGAAAACTTTCCGTGTTTAAACTTATAAAATGACATTCGAAAATGTGTAAGTACCTACATTTTGCTTCAGTACAGAATAAACAAATATATAAACTAAAATCTCACGAGAAACAGAAAATTAATTTTAAAATCACATTATAAACCTGCATGAAATTTGCATTTAAAATATTTATGTGTTGGTCTAAATTGTGTATTAAAAACATTAGCTATTATTTAAAATTTGAATATTTTTCCCAAATTTCTTAAACCAAAACTTTTTCCTGGAGTGAAACTACATATTATTAAAGTGTTCGTGTAAAGTTTTGAGTTAAAGTTGACACTTCAACCTTAACAATCAATTCACCTCTTAAAGTCATCGCTACAAACTCTTATTCCATCGGTACAGGTTCATTAAATCGTTAACTAAATATTTTGAACCCTTCGATTTTGAAGATTATTTAAATCAGTAAGATACACCCTAAAAGTATGCATAAAAGGCTTAAGTTTCACTGTAAACTGTGTTGTAGACTAATTCTTGTATCTTCATTCGTAGCATTAACTTTTAGCGGGACTCAATTTCTTCACATGCGGTAGCAAACTGCTGAAGAACCCAACGTCTCATCTTTATTGTTTCGCACACTTCATTGGCATCTCCACTTTTTGCGCTCATCATCATCGTCATAAAAGTCAGTCTCCATATGATAGGTTTTGTGTCAAATTCGTCAAAGTCACGTCTTTAACGCTGGTCAGCGTCAGGGTTAGACATTGTGAATGGTGAGCAGTCTCGACTGGTTCCACATAATAGCTGCTGCTTTGGTCTGCATCGAAGTCCTGAGAATAACTGTCGTCGCCTTGCACCTCGTTGCCTTCGTAGTCGTTAACTGATTTGTAAGGAATTGCAGCTTCGGAAGGTATTCCCATTCTGAGTCTTGTTTCCTGACTTCTTTCGAGCTTGGTCACGGATGTACTTCCATTCAGTCTGGCTTCGTCACCTGTAATGAAAAACAATGTTTTTGAAATTTTACGTTTTATAAAAAGCACCTTCGATTCGTTGTATTTCTAATGATGGTTGCTCCTAACACAATACAGTGATATATGGTGTATTTTTTCCGTAACTTGGATTCTGATATATTATTTAGTAATAACTATAGAAAGAAAGAAAAACAATCTTTTTTAAAATATTATATTGTACAAATTTACTTCATTCAAATTTACCTCACACAATATTTCTTGTGTAGAATCGATCTTCAGTCCTTGTCCAAGTCAAAGCACTGGCCACTAAACCAGCGATTTCTGAATTTTACTCTATATTTTATTATTCTATCACTATCGATATCGTCCGTGAAATAGGAACGTTGTCCACTTAATATCTAAAATCATTGGCTACCACTAACACAGCATTTGTTTTGACGTATCACTTACCACTAGGTATGCGGACTATTCGTCACATTCAGTTCAAAACATGAAAAAATTTAAATAATGTAAATGTACTTACGCGTGACTCCCAACTCAAGAGCGATCTCCTTCCAGCTTTCGTCTAATTTGTACCAATTGTGATGGCCTTTCAACTGTCTGTTCCAGATGATGTCTCTACATTTAACCAGTTCTATCAGTTTGTTGAGGTCCACGTCTATAGTCCGTCTTTTGTTCATCAGTAACTTTTTTCTCATAGTGTAACCAAGTTTTGGAGTCTTTATCGACTCATCTAAAGAGTTGAAGACCTCGTCTGTCGTGTCATCGTCACCTTCCTCGTCTTCTGTCAAGAACTGGTTGTGGATAAATTTAAGTTTCTGGAAGTGAGGCCATTCCGATTCGTTTGGGTTCTTCTTCATCTCTTTTCTGCATTGGTCTTTTAGGTTCTTCCATCTCTTTCTGCAGTTTAGACCTGGAAGGTTAACATTTTAAATAGTTTAAAGTATTCATATAGGCCTATGTTCAGCAGTGGACGAATGTTGGCTGATTGATTGATTCATATAGATACGGGAGTAATTTTAATGTAAAATATAAATAATTATCAGAACATAAATTTCAGCATTCTGAGTTTCAGCTTCATAATTATATAGTAGGTAATATTTGTCATCTGTGTTTACTATAAAAATTAATTATATAGAAATGTATAGAAAGTAAATATATTACAAATGTAGGAAGAAGGAAGTTCGGTGCGTCACCAAAAGAATCACTGTCAGAAAATTCAACTTAATAATTCGGTTCGTTGCTTTATACTAAAAAACCCTCAGAACAAAAATATAAGTATCTCTCAATATTTATTTTTTGAAACATATTGTGGTACCTTATGACGGCAAAACACATGTTACTCGTAATCCTTAAACTAAACTTTGGTACTTGACAGCAAGTTTAAACCATTTATATTTAGAAATACAAACAGCGATTTCGGAATGCTGACTGTGAGCGATCAAATTGATATCGCATAGCGGAAACCGGTCCGCTGTCATTCCGGCGACGCGCGCAGAGCTGCGCGGAGCGTCACACATGGCGGACGGCCGCCCGCCACAAGCGCCGACACAATCAACAAAACATTCAATTTACTCACTCGTAGTTCCAACCTCCGCTGCCACTTCGTTCCAATACCGCTCCAACTTAAATCTATTCCTGTGCCCCCTATAACTCTTGTCCCACAAGCACTCTCGGGCTTGTACCGCCGCTATCAGTTTGTCCATGTTCTTCGACCGCATGCCTTTCACTTTGGACTTCATGGTGGAGCAGACGCGCGAGCGGATAGCGGGCAGTGACGGCGACGCGCTGCGTCGGACTGATCGCTCTCCGGGCCGCACAGCTCGCTCCCGCTCTCGCGCTCGCTACAACATATCGCCGTCCTCTTCGCTCGTCGCCCCGCTCCCCTCTCCGCGACACGCGACAGTGGTAATCCGCCTTTTTTCACTTTCACGTGCAATTCAAACGCTGAGTATACATTGCGGGTATTGTAAGGCGATTTGAGTTTGCGTGAAGGGTATGCGTTCGATGGATCGCGTGTGTGTCAGTAAAGCTATTGATATTTTAGGGCGTGGTTGCTTCGCAGGCGATTTGGGTAGGGCAATGGTCGTAGCGGCAGCGATTTAACACGGCAACCTGCGCACGGGATCGCTCGATGGCATTATCGTTATACGCGGATTTTAACGCACGCGACGCCTAAAGGCTGGGGTCGTGAATTGTTAGACGTATTGCTGTAATATTTTGTTTGTTATGATTTGATATTCTGAACATAAATGTTTAAATACAAAGGGTTGTGGTAACCAAGTTCTCATATATTTTTTTTATATGGGATAGGGGGCAAAAGAGCAGACAGATCACCTGATGGAAAGTGAATACTGCCGCCCAAGGACATTTGCAACACGAAAGGAGCTACAAGATGCATTGCCGGCCTTTTAAAAACAAACAATTGAATTTAAATGATAAACATTAGTACCTAAATAGGTGTCAATAATTTATGTAACGCAAGATGTGTGAGTGATGAGAGTTTACATTTACATAATTGTATATAATCCATTGTTATATATAATAGATATTAGTAGCACATGACTAATCTAAGTACCTTTAGCCCCCGATGTAAATAAATTTGAAAGTACCAACCATCTCGACTCATTGCGGAAAATAGCAATTTCATTTATTATTATAAGCTTAATTCATGTAAACCAATTCAAGCATACGTACTTCAATATTATTTATAACACTGCTGCCACTTTTTGCACTGTTTTTATGATTTGGGTGTCACTTTGTAGGTATAATATGTGTGCGTTTACAAAAGTATATGTACGAATGTTTATCCGTTGTTCAGTTCCTACCCATTGTACAAAATGTGTGAATGTATATGTTATGACAAACAGACAACAAATGCGGCTTAGCTACTAGCGATTCCATCCAGCTAACTTTTCCTACAAAACAACGACAACCATTAAATAATGATTTGATACACAGGCAAGACTTAGGTAGAGCCTTGCAAACTGTTTATTCTCATTGTAGGTTTCCTACGATGTTTTCCTTCGTCATAAGAGCGTCGGATGAACGTACATAAAATTCGATTAAGCTTTGGTACGTGGTGGGATTTGAACCTGTATGCTCCAGATTGGAAGGCAACAGCCCACACCAATGAGCCACCGACGCTCTTAATTTACATGATGTCCCTTATGAACAATTATGAATGTCAGATATAATATACTACAGGTTTGGACTGTAGATACTATTCTACCCCTTCCGTATCCGACCTAAAGATGTAAGCTGAAACCATTTTCAAGTCAGAATATGAATAGAACCTACTTACCCTTAATGGTCCAAAACCGCTGTACCTCGACAGAAGCAAACCTGCAGACAGCAGCATGCTTCCCTTCACACAATCACTTCACTTCATTAGTCTCTAAAACACTTTTTTCTCAAACACTTTGGTCTCTCGAACACTTAAGTCTCACAAACACTTTAGATTTAGAACACTTTTATTCCACTTTAGTAGTCTATATAAGTAGATAGTAATAAAAATGAACATTGATTGCATTACAGAATATAATTTAGTTTAATATGTTGGTTGGTTAAATTGAAAAGGATAATAACTGTTTATCAGTTGTTGATCACAATCAATGCCGCTCAGTCATGTTCAGGCAAATCACTTACCATCAGGTGAGCGTCCTGACTATCCTGTAAACTTTGTGACATAAATAAGGTTAAAGTGTTTCAGTTCTATTCCCGTCTGTTAGGTATCCCGGGATTTGGGATTATTATTTGAAACATGAACAGGTTCATGTTGGGTGTGGATTATTGCCTTTCGATCGGGAGGGCGCAAGTTCAAATCCCGCCATGTACCAATGTGATTTCGAATTTTTGAAATTATATGTACTTTATCCGAGGCACTTACGGTGAAGCAAAACCTGCGCACGCCTGCGAAGAGATTCAAAGGTTGTGCGTGAAGTCGTTCAATTCGCACTGGGCCCGCGTGGACGACTAAGGCCTATACACCTACATACGGTGGGGATGTGTAATGAGCTCAAGAATACTCCAATTTATAAATTGAACCTATTTCAAAATTCGTTCAGCATTGAAGATACATATTTTGTATGAATTTTATTAATAGCTATCAACGTCATTGTATTCCCAGTCCACTTTTCAATGTGAAACCATGGTTTATTTTATAACTATGTTAAGAGCTTCGAGATAATAGTGCAATTAGACTATGAAAATACAGAAAAGTCATTACTTAATGTTAAATTATCTTGTCTTTTATTTATAAAAAAACTAAAACACCTACATTTCTACCGTGCTTTAAAATGATTTTATGAGTTTTTTTATAAATTTTACAGGAAATAAAAAAAAAGTGTTCCAAAATAAAATGTTTACATTAACTACAAAATAAAAGTGGCTTGTTCACTCTCAAGGCTCAGCCACCACGAATGGCAGTTATTTCTTAGAAATATATATTTATATTATTTAGACTAAACTCTCAGTATAGGAAAGCCAATCTTACCAAGGTTCAACCCACTGAAGCACTTATAAGACAGGTAACTGAGCGCTCTTGGATTTTTAGCGAATGTCTGATTCAGTAGTGAACCCTATTTTATTTAAAAACGTTATTCAAAGGGAACTACTATTGCTTTATCAACCTTAAAGGAGAGGAAATATGATAAAGTAAAGGGGGAATTTTAGACCTCCAGTCACCTCACTCGACGAAATACAACGATAGCGTTGTTACTCCGGATTTCTGAGAGGCAATGGTATTACTCCTGTAGACCCTTTGTGAAGAGCATAGCTCTCATACACTTGACCTCTTTTAAGTGGTGCTTCTGTATCTACATACTCTGCCTTCTCTATAAGTAATAAGTTGTTTTATGTGTTTTATCGTCTGTTTATGGCGCGTAAACTTGCGGTTTTACTGCGAAGTGTGGCGTTATCGATGGAATGGGGCTGAGCTGGTGTTTAGAATTTGCTAATACTATTTTAATAGGTCTGATAGGCAGTGGCGTGCACAGAGATTATGAGTAGGATATGCAAAGTCAGTGACACTAATCGCAAAAACAATAATTTTTGTTTTTGTCAAATTGAGTGCTGTTGATGATAGGAGATCGCCTATGGTTGATAATCTGTAGAGCAAAATAGGCGGATAAAATTTTCGGATTGTCTGGATGCACAGGGTATGTTAGCCCACCATATTCTGTACCCTATATACCTAATGTTGCCACTGTTTATGGGCGGCGGTGACACTTTCCATCAAATGAGCCGCATAATGGATTGCCTGTCTCTTGTATAAAAAAAATTGTGAAAATCAATTTTTCACACAGCAACAAATTTAAGTAACATGAAAGCGTGAGCGAGCTAAATGACCTGGTAGACAACAACAAATAACACTTAATGGGTACCAGGACATTCAGGTATAATTGACAATCAAAAAACCTATGAAAGGATAGGAGCGAGTCACAAAAATATTTCGATTCGCGGTTACTAAGGTTATTTTACATGTCTGTAAAATAACCTGAACGACCACAAAAAATACAGCTAATAAAACGTAAAATGTATAAAGGAATGGAATAAAAATCTAATGAATTTTTGACTTAAAACAATTCACTTTAACCACTGAAACCGCACGTTTTAATACTGCGCAAAGAATAAGCACAAAAAGAGCTAAGCTCACCGGTCAAGCGACACTGCGACGACTAGCTTGCACTTTAGCACTCTAAGTGATGCACTTGGTGTAGGACGACTGTGAATAAATAAAAGAAAAATATTTTAATAAACCATTTACATTACATTTTGACAAATTCATTGTTAGTTCTTAAACCATCTCAGGATTTGGATAACTATTAAAAAATAAGCCATTAATGTGGCTAAGTACGTAGTGTATGAAATATTTAATCGAATAATACGTTATTCATTTAATTATTTTTCAAACTTCAAGCAATTCAAATCAATAGGAAATCCGAACTGAAAATCGTATGCATTGAATGATTCCATAATAAGGCACACACAGCGCCATTGATGATGATACATATACACTTAACGATTACAACAAATTAATCTTTCTATAAGTTGACTTATTTACGAATTCAAAAACTATTAACATAGTTACCTACTGAAATACTGTAAGTTTAAAAACTTTTAGACGTACGCATGGACACTCTAACGTCGCTTATTGCATTATAGGATAAAAGTTTGTCCTCACACGGGTAAGGAACACACTAAATACCAGCCTGCCTTCCCCTAACTGGATACATCCTTAGAGAAGTAACAAGAATACTCACGCAAAATATTGCATAAATATTTAAGTATTATAGGTGTTGTATCAGCTATCTTAAATATTAAATTCTTGTGTCACGGTCCTCTGAATCGGGATTTTCATGAATCTTAGCGTGTATATTGGCTATGGTAGAGAATCTGACATTTATTTTTCACCTCCCTGAAAGTTAATAATTATTTACTTAATAGTAATTTTGTCATTTCTCATCCAGCTAAATAAGTGACAAATTACAGTTAGGTACAGGGTTCATCATCAGCTCATTAAACATCCCCACCGAGTGGCACGAGCCTACCCGTATAGGGTGATTAGGCCTGAGTCGTCCACGCGGGCCCAGTGCGGGTTGGACGACTTCACGCACAACTTTTGAATCTCTTCGCAGGCGTGCGCAGGTTTCCTCACGATGTTTTCCTTCACCGTAAGAGCGTCGGATAACGTACATATATTTTTCGAAAACACATTAATACGTGGAGGGATTTGACCCTCAGCCCTCCCGGTAGGAGGGCGACAATCCACACCATTGAGCTACCGACGCTCGGTACAGGGTACAATATACTAATACCTACCAAGAAAAACCGGGAACGCCATAGGGTCAGGTTAAGGTTTTGACGCATTTTATTTCATTAAAAAAAACACTTGCAGTTTTTTTACTGGAGACATTGATGTAAACAGATGTTTAAAGAATGAGCATAATAGATGACAAGAGGACTAAGAAACGATGGATACATGGAGTCAGGAAAAGAATGGCTAAGAAAAAGATCTCCCTATACGGTTTTTTTTTAATAAATATAGTAAATTTTAGATATAGTTGCTACCACAGCTTTCCCAATACAGGAGATGGGGCAAGCCGCGTTTAAAGTGCGACAAATGTAAGCTCAACGAGCATACACTTGCTGCCAGTTTACGCTCTGTGAGACCAGTCAAGACGTACGAATATTAGAAGAAATTACCGTTTTTTTCCAAAATGCCATCCTGTGCAATTGTAACATGCCAATCCAATCCAATGAATCAGTAAATTTACCAAGAAATATAATAACTTTTCACAGGTATGAACCGAAAAGAAATTGCGACACTGGGACTGCCTATAAACTTGGCGGCTTATCCAGTCTAATTGTATATTCGGATGTCTGTGGTTGCTACCTTGCGAAATGGTATTATGAAATATATATTTTATAAAGATAGGTTATCCTGCAACACAGTAAAAATAAAACCAATACGGCAAAACAATTAAAATCAAAAATGTTCCACAGTCTATCTATCTAAGGTAAACATTATTTTATTCGTAACAAGTCGAGAAGTTCGTAAACGCACACGGATCTTTCTCACAGGCGTTCACATACAATCAGGTGTATTTTGTTTTTATTTGAAATTATTAATGCAAACATAGATGTTTCTGACAATTAAGTACCTTAAGTACAGCCCTTAAAAATGCTACACTGCGCATGAGTCAACTGGAGAGACTGAAGTGTCATCAGAGCAAGCCGCGTCAGCGCCTGGCATAATTTAATTAGCAATGTGTCACAGAGCCGCGTTACCTCGAGACATCCTCGGGATTATCCGGCAGGCGCCGGTGAGTTTTGTGTGTTAAATATATTTTAGAGTTAGTTTACTTAATAAATACGTAGGTACTTATACAAAACAGTATAAAGATACTGGGTAATTTTTTAAATCCATGATATGTGGAATTGAAAGTCAATACCAATTATTGTTTCTAAAAGCACAGCAGAAAGTTGGATAAGCGTACTTATTATACTGAAAATTCGAAAATACAGTGGTACGTGGCGGGATTTGAACCTGCACCCTCCAGATCGGAAGGCAACTGTCCACACCAATGAGCCACTGACACTCTTGATCTTGATTATGTGACTTATATTTTAATATTTTGTGGGAGTGTAAACAAAACTAGCTAGTAAAATTTGGTGTTCATTATCGCTTATTGTACCTATTGAAGGAATATATTGAAAAATGAATTTTATATTTGACTTTTTGGAATATTTTATGTATTCAGTCAGTCTATGATACACCAGTGATCGCGAAAAATCGACCAAAGCGCAATTGCTAAGTTGTGACGTAGAGGTATCACAGGTTGTGACACGTTATCCTGTAATTTTACTACTTGTTTTATACTTTAGGTACTTTTATACTAGTAGGATAATACGATATTATGTATTTATTATTATTTATATTTGTATTGGTACCCAAGCAGACTTTTTAACTTGGTCTTTCTTATGTGTCTGAATATTATATTAACTTTTTGACATATTTTTTTATATGCATAAGTATAACATTGCAAATATTTGCTTTAAAAAATACATTAAAACCACAATATAACCTTAAGTCTCAAGCAGAAGTCCTCAATAAAGACCTAAGTCTATCTTATTAATATTTAAGAGCACCCTAGACCCTTAAGTAGGTACTTAAAAACCTTATAACCTTTGTACCCTGTTGAGAATGTAGGACAATGGCACTACAAGGGCGAGTTTCACCCTTATTTTATGCAAAGGGCGCCTCTACACTGACGGAGCTCGTAGGTTTAGTGGACTTAGAATTTGTGTCATGACACTAATCTCATTAAAAGTACCTTGATGACGCAATTGGTATATAAGGGGAGAGGTGAAGTTATTCGATATCAGTAGATAATAATTGACATGCATTTACCGCCATCTAGCCCCAAATTGAATATAGAGATTGAACTATACGTATTAGAAAACGGGTAAACATACTTATTGACGAACTATTTGGTGTAATAATAAAAAGGGTTCCGGGATCGATGCCCGGGCAGTACAAACATGTGTGTACATGAACATGCCTGTTTGTTATGGTCTGGGAGTTTTCGTATGTATAATATGTAAGTATTTACAAAAAAAAAGCATATATAAGTATGTTTATCTCTTGTTTAGAATCCATCTTACAGGCTAAAAGCTTAGTTTGCGACTAGATGGCGCTGTGTAAATGTCAGTGGATATTTATTTATCCATACTAATATTATAAATGTGAAAGTATCTCTGTCTGTCTGTTTGTTTGTTACGCTTTCACGCCTAAACGGCTGAACGGATTTTATTGAAACTTGGTATGTTGATAGAAGGTAACCTAGAATATTTAGGCTACTTTTTGTCCCGTTTTCACCCCCCATATATATGAAGTGCAAAGTAGTGAAGAGTAAAAAAGTGCAAAGCAAAAGCTAGTTATATTAAGGGTGGAGTTAGTATTTAGCCTAACCTATATGAAAAGATGTAGTTTTATTATACCTCAAGATTTATTTACAGGTGTAACAAGTCGCATGGCCAACGGCTTCCAAGATGTCCGGCATGACAGGAGCGAGTATGCTGCGCACGCGCCGCAAAGATGTCAACGTCAAACCCAATCGAAAGTAAATATTTTTATAGGTGTTTTCGGGGTTGAAGTAATACCCTTGTTTGTCAATGTAAAGGCCCGTGGAACATAACATTAACAAACGAGATTCTCAGAAGACAATGGCCCAGAATGGCCTAGTCCAGCAGAGGATCCTAAAGTCAAATTTCAATCAGTTTTCTCTTTCTCTATTCAACCTGTCGATGTGAACAGCTGAACTTGTCTATTCCATTATCCGCCAAACATATCTAATCCCCCGCCTTACTCATCCAGCTTCCACTAGCCACCCTTTCGCAAGTCCTGGATCCATCGGCTTGCATAGACACCTACTCCTTGATTGCCAACTTTTTTTATAAACAAGAATGTTATAGGAACAAATCACGATCCTTTTAAAATATATCGCAGGTTGGACCGCAAATCCTCTCGGGGGATGCTCTACGAGAACGAAGAGCTGCGTCTGCGCACAATCAACATTAATGCTGAGGTCGAACGAGGTACGAAATTATACACTAGACTTTAATGATAATCATTATTTCAGATTTACTTCATTATTTTAGATTTATTTATTGTTAGTTAAAAATTGTCTTATTAAACTACGGTTTCTACTATTTCGTCTAATTGATTTTCTTTAAATTGATGATAAAAAGCCTACATTAGTGAGACGGATGAGGTTCCGGGATCCCTCGTCGCACTAAACACCTCCGAAGTGGTGATGTGTATCTGTCCGCCAGGGTCATCAAGACGCTGTTGTTACTGCCCCGGGCCCTCCTAATCAGGTATACTAGTTTTTTACGGAGAATCGCATGGAAACCATCGGTTTGTTTGTCCGCAAACATTCCCGACGCACTACAATGTCGTGGCAGTCCAGCAGCATCCTGAAGATATTATTGTTCTGGATACAGAGTGTTTCAAGCGACCTTTTGGCATGCCTGACCCACAGATTCCCCGTGTACATATTTTTGTAGCTCAGGCTGTCTGGACAAATCTTCCAAGTAGGATGAAATTTTGTAGGTCGATAGAGCATTTTATGTGACGGCCAATCACCCTTATCTCAGAATTTGTGACGCTATAGAACCTTAGATAATCGATCGAGAACGTGTCCAGACAGCTTGAAATCGCGCTTTTCGCCAGTCTCTCAATCTCGTGAACGGAAGTGATTTTGATAACTTTTTGCATATCAACGTGCGTCACATAAATTTGTGACAAGCATGGAGCTAAAAGTTTGGTGGTACGTACAGCGGTTTGGCAGAAAAATGAAAAATCTGTGTCCAGCCAGCTTGATTTTACGTATAAAACTTCTGGCTGGCACCTCATGAATCTCAATAACGGGAGAGTTTTCGAATATGGTTCCTTTACTAAGATTTAGTGACGGAATTTGTGACGCTAATAACGTTTGATTCACGGCGTTACATATAATGGTTTACGAGAAATCGATCAAAAACTGAATGTGCGGAAACTCCAAATTCAAGCTGGCTGGACACATGTATCTCCGCTACCTGGTGATCTACGGCCTCCGAAATACGCTCAAATTTTAGTGACGGAGACGAAAATGATAACCTGGATTTGTGACGCAGAAACTTTCAGTAGTTTCAAAGATATTGATCATTTAATTTTCTCCATACAAACATTACAAAGGGTTACCAATATTTAAGGTTTCATGTGGGACTTAGTATATTATTACAAGGTGTTTTCTGTGATGGGCGAAAATCTGTCTTATTGATTAAACTACTTTTTTAGTGTAAGTATTGGTATTTTTCATGGTTTGTATGGTCGAGTAATCATTCGGACCGGTATCAGTGTATTTAATGTTCGAAGATATTTACAATGATTGTTGTAAATAAAATCAAATTCGTTTATATATACTTACATACGAGGTATGGTAGTGTTATAAACATTGAAACATCAAGTCGGTGAATACTGAATATACGAGTATGTACTACAAAAATATTTTCGAACTGTAGTGGCCTGAGCTTTGGGGTGAATGTTGAATGAAAGAGAGTTTGTTATGATATTATAAAATGTATTGAAAGTAACACAAATGTTCTTATGTTAATGTTAAATTTTGGATGAAATGGAATGTTTATGAGTGCTCGCGTTTGTCCCGACGGCGAAATGTACACTAAATTTGTAATGAAGAAATTATATTAAAGCGATGGCTGTGGCCTAGTTACGGCGCGCTACGTCACACAACCATTGCAAAATATGAAGGTGTTCGTTCCGAACACGAACACTTGTTAATAAAAGAGAATTTTATTATTATACCAAGCAATCACAATGTCTGTCTTCATTTTGAGATTTAGTATTTTGTAAATTATTATTTTATTGATTTACATGATAAAATACAACGACTGATTTCAGCAGGTACCTACGTACTTACCTACGTGAGTAGTTTAAATATACTTATTAATAAATAGATTCCAAATAAACTCAACAAACATTATGAAGACATTTTACAATTAAAAAATAAGGAACATTTTTATCGTAATGAAAAATCTACAACGTGTTATTTGATTTATAAAAAAACCCCTCGGTTGCTGCCTCAAACAATAAACAATGAAACTTTAAAAGAAATTTGTTGAAATATTATGTATTTTTATTTGCTATATATTGTCATAATCAGCCTATACCGGCCCACTCCAGAGTACGGCTTAAGGTGCCGTCCGAAATACGGAATCATCTTTCTTTTCGGATAATCAGGTGGTTTAGCCTGCGGTGGCTGATATTTCACCGCAGGCTTCAAACCCACGATCTTTGGGTCTCGCAGCCGAACGCTTTGTGCCGATTTAGACCACGGAGGCAGATAAAATGGAAGAAACTATGGAAAGAAATGACATCTAATATAAATATATTGCCCAAATTTTCTTCCTTCTATGAACTTAATGGCACCCATAACTTTGAAAACAGAAGTTTCAACTACAATAGTAGTGTTTATTAAATAGAAAATATTGATATATTAAATTGCTTTAAAATAAAAAGTTACTGGGCATTCATTTTTTACTATTCCATGTTAATATTTACAATAACATAAAGAAATATTACCTGTACCTTCTTGGAACAAATTTCTGAACGTACTCATGCGCTGCCGGAGACCGACGCGGGTTCATTAAACAATTTCTAATCGGCTAATGTTGGTGTCGCCATCTGTTGCTTACAGTTTATCCTGCGACAACTGGTCAAATTCCAATGCCCCAAAGTACCTATATCAACCTCTTTTTTGACAGTCAATTAATAATTTTCATGATGAATTTATTCATTACGATTCATTATAATTAAACACTGCAAACCCAAACGATATGGTCGTCTATACTATCGGCCAATAGGTCGATTAATAAGAAGTCCTTTATTTTAGTTACATGATGGTCACCTCGCAATATTAATGGCGTTTTGTATAGAAAAAATTAAATGATCACTATCATTGAAACTACTAAAAGTTTCTGCGTCACAAATCCAGGTTATCATTTTCGACTCCGTCACTAAAATTTGAGTGTAATTCGGAGGCCGTAGATCACCAGGTAGCGGAGATACATGTGTCCAGCCAGCTTGAATTTGGAGTTTCCGCACATTCAGTTTTTGATCGATTTCTCGTAAACCATTATGTAACGCCGTGAATCAAACGTTATTAGCGTCACAAATTCCGTCACTAAATCTTAGTAAAGGAACCATATTCGAAAACGCTCCCGTTATTGAGATTCATGAGGTGCCAGCCAGAAGTTTTATACGTAAAATCAAGCTGGCTGGACACAGATTTTTGCATTTTTCTGCCAAACCGCTGTACGTACCACCAAACTTTTAGCTCCATGCTTGTCACAAATTTATGTGACGCACGTTGATATGCAAAAAGTTATCAAAATCACTTCCGTTCACGAGATTGAGAGACTGGCGAAAAGCGCGATTTCAAGCTGTCTGGACACGTTCTCGATTATCTAAGGTTCTATAGCGTCACAAATTCTGAGATAAGGGTGATTGGCCGTCACATAAAATGCTCTATCGACCTACAAAATTTCATCCTAATTGGAAGATTTGTCCAGACAGCCTGAGCTACATAAAATATGTACACGGGGAATCTGTGGGTCAACATGTTGCCTCTAACTGCCAAAGCTCTGCGCTCTCTCTCTCTATATCTGCATCATCCTTGATCCTTGTCGCTAGTAAGTATATGCCCATGGCCCCTAAATGGCTTGAGCATAGAATTGAGTGACACATTCTATGCTCAAGCCATTTAGGGTAATGTTACCAGGGATTTCAGGACGTTTACCAGCGGTCCCAAAGACGTTGCACTTGGTTTTACTTACATTATATGTTAGCCCGTGCTTATTGCATACATTTCACATACTTTCAACCATGACAGAAGCAGTTTGATAGAAAACAATAACAGTACATAGTCATTATTTTCCGTCAACACTGCCCTGCGCCCTTCACCTGAGACAACAGATGTAAGGTCTCTCATATCCGGAAATTTTACTAGCTATAGTGCCCTCATCCATAATTCACGGGATGATATCTGGCACTATGGTGGTTCCTACTTAGGTGACTCAGTACCGAGTCTACCATAGAATTGTTGTTTTTTATGCAGGTCAATCAGACATCAAAAAGTTAAAGAGAGAAAACGAGCAGCTGAAGAGGGAGATCTCTGCGTTGAGATACGAGTACGACAGGCTGGACAGCATGCTGAGAGAAAGGAGATCCTCGCCCGAACACTCAGACGTGCGTACATCATACAAATAAGTACTACTTAAGACAATTTTGACACTTAGCTCTGCTGTGAGGGAAGGTCTGTGCCCTGAAGTGGACTGTTATAGCATGATTTTACACTTTTGAGAGTGTTGTGGGATCTTAAGTTCTGGAACGTGGCGAAATTGCAACCAGAAACTTAGAGATATCGCTCTACCACAGCTTCGTCAAAGTTAATCATGCAATTAGGCTTAAAATAAGCTCTTAAAAAACATTCAAATTACCAAAGTAAAACAAAAAAAATGTATATAATTGAATAAAGAGCTGCAATGGTTTTGGCCATTCACCGTTAAGGACCATCCAACGGGTTAGCGTTGATTTTTCTAGACCCTCGGAGAAATAAGAAGTCCTCCAAGACTAAATCTTATCCAGCAGTAAATAAGTACCAGTATGTGTTGGCAGGACAGCGCGTCTGTGTGCAGCGAGTGCCCAGAGTGCGCAAGTGCAGACGGCTCCACACGTGTTGCCTTTCATGACCTCAGCGTTGTTCCCGAAGAAACCGAGCTGGATGGAAATAAGGTCAGTATTTTTATTTAATGTTATAGATATCTCGTGGACGGTTCCACTGATGTTTACTTCCTCCGAAGTATTAAGAGCTGTGCCTTATGCTTTGATAAATGATATCCTTAACGTCCGTTAAAAGTCACTTTGTTGCCCAAATATTTTTATCTAGTTTGGTTAGGATATTGCACTTACCCAGGCCTGATGAACATTAGAATTGGAACACTTCACAGCTTCTGTGCCTTTTACAACTTTTCAGAAGTCTTTATCGGATACAAAATGGTTCTGAATAGCTCCAAGAGTCCGATCAATCTATCATTTCAGAGCGGCTACTCATAACCGGTACAGTTACGTCAGATTTCTTTCATGTTACTCGATTCGCGGAGTACATGTTTTTCTACCGTCAAGCTTATTTTTCAGCTCTCGCTCTGTGATGAATTGTTTGACGTACAATCGAACGGCTGCCAAAAATAGCTGACGGAACCAAACGAATAGACTTCATTTGGAATAGGACAAGGAACAGAGCTTTTTACTTGTACTTTGAAGAACACATAATTCTATTATATTCTTCCGATTCAACCTATTGCAGTCCACTGTTGAACCTAGGTCTCCCCCATTTCGCGCCAGATATCTCGGTCCTCCGCTTTTCTCATCCATTATTATACTCTATTCATAAAATATTAATTACCATTAATTACTAAATATATAATCACTTAAATCAACGTCGAATCGGAATCAGTGCAATTGCTTCATTGTCCAGACATTTTTCATTATCACGTCATTAGATATTGCATATACATCTATAATATCTGGTATAGCTTTGGGGCGTTTGGGTCATAACCAATGAGTCTTCTCCACATGACATGATTGTTATGAATCATTGTTAAGAAGTCTAATATCAAGAATTCTTTGAGGTGTTTGCAATGGGGAACTTAAGATTTTTACGACCATGTAAGTACGTATACTTGCATATGAGGACTTCATGCCCAGGCTGACAGATAAAGTTCAGGGACTCTGAGGAATCCTAAGAAATTAATTAAAATTTCACCTTAAACTAGTAGAATATGCACGGGCAGTGAAGGTTATCCACTGAATAAGAATGTTTTATTGGTAAAATAGGTATGGAGAAACCTTGAAGAACGCGCGAGGGTAAGGATGTTTCATTACAAGTAAAGCAAATATGTATAGACAAAACATACAACACGAGATCATGCAAATACAAATATGTCTACATGTTCTTATAGCCGGGTATGATGACTTTCTTAACCGACTTTATAAATGGTAGCTAGAAAAAATAGTTCGTCTCCTCAGTTGACTAATACTCAGACGAGTACGATTACAAAATTAAAAACCTATTAGAAAGAAAGAAGAAAGAAACAAAACATTTTTATTTGGCACACATCCAAAACATTGTACAATTATTAAAAAAAAGAAAATGTTTCTTCTAACCATTTAATATCAGTGAGGGCACTGATCGTTATCTTAGGGTTCAAATCATAATTTTGAACCAAGTGATCATCAGTGAATATCCCAATGTAATGTTACACTTGTTGCCTACTACACTTCAATACTATTCTAGACACTATCATGGGCGCAATCCCTTCTTTAGAACCTACTGATTTATTATAAGACATTCCATTCGCTGTCCTAGGGTTAAGAGCAAGATCAGATACAGACGAACAAAGGTGCAGCACCCCTGTTTTATTATTCAGGGACGAATAGACAAATCCTATATCCAGTCTTGATTTGGTTGTAAATAAGTCAAGGGCGGACACGCCGGCTCAGTTAGAAAATATTGTAACACATAATGCTGTGTTTATAAATAAATTCAGTTGTGAGTCGCGCGCCCGACGCTCCACTAGCGCCGTGAGATTTTTGGAAACTGTGTTTTGTGATTATACTGTTTCGTTCACTGAATTATTTCTACCAATGGATTTGAGCTGATTTCCTGGTAAATATAAGACGACTATTTAAATATTCTTGAATTACCTTAGAATATGTTTGAAAACAAAATGTAACACGAGGCCATGGAGCGTGTAAATCATAATTTTACGAGCAAATTAAAAATAAAGTTTAAGATTTAAATATGGCGTTGCCACGTCAATACACGACATAAACGTTTATGAATCAGCATTATCAGCCTGTTACATCGCGCAGGCCTTCCTACATAGCGTAGCGGTGGACTATGAGGAGATTAGGCCATACTTGTCCGAGACTTTCTCTCTTTAAACTATTGGGAATAGGTCCACTGCTGGAAATAGGTCTCCACGTTTCTCTGACTTTAGTATTTGACGATAATTTTGTCTGGTGGTCAACGGTTTGTTTACGAGTATACATACAGTGTTCCCTTTTTGTGGCTATATGGTAACACCCAAGTTATATCAAATTTATCATAAATTATATATGTATCTAAGATAGCTATTTGGTATGTTAAGTTTGGTATGATTGTCTGTCGGATACTTAGTGACTATTTTCTAGTGACGACTGATTTGATGTCGGACTTCTGAAGTCGAACCAAAAATAATAGTTTCGAGTTCGATAGCCGTGCAGAACTGTTTGTATTGACCTGGGTGTTTGTTAGTATAGGTACTTATTTATACGAATCATTCATATTCCTATGTACATATACAAAAAATAACGTAGATACCTAATATAAATAGTAAAAACTTTTACAAGTTCGCATTGTTTAAGATACTACTTACTTAAACTTGCTTAGTTTGGGGCTAGATAGCGCTGCGTATCTGGGCTCAATGGGCATATCATGCTACGAAAGTACCGAAGGAATTCAGGAAAATATTTTTCGTTCACCCATTTTATTATTGACCGTTGCGATAGTTGCTGAACCTAGGTTACCGTCAACCGAACGCGATAACCTCTATGGTTACACGAGCAGTTTAATGAAACAATGAGTTGCGTCTTATGGCAACGACGAATGTGCTAATATTATCAATTTGGTCAATTTTGACACGTATTCATAGGTTTATGAGTCATTTTTATTTGAAAATGTTTGAATATGCACCGAATCGAAGTCCGAGTGCGAGCACTATTGCTAATACGCTGACAGTAACTTTTCGTCTTGGGGAGGAATGTTGACTTCCGATCCGGAGGTTGCAGCTTCGAATCCGACGCTTTTACAGTGAAGGAAAACATCCTCAGGGGAGACTTACCTACATGAACTGATGATAATGTTTTCGTACGGGTGTTATGTATGATGCTCCTTGCATACTGTAGGAAGCACCACCTTCTTCCCCTGGACCTTCGGCGCAGTATAGGTGATATATCATTTTTACTCAGGTTGGCGTCGGGTTCCTTGGATTGTCCGGATCTGCTGTCCAAGTAAACGTTGAGGGTGCCTTCTAGGTCCCTTAGAAACAACGCATTACTGTTTATCCAATGTCACGAACTAACTACAGACAAAATGAATACTTGTGGCGTGCTTGTGATAATTTTAATGAAGTAGCTAAATCAGTCGACTTAGACCTATTTAACACTAGTGTGGTTGCGGCGAGGAAAGCATTAAGTGGGCAATTCTTCAATGTATAGGTTTTTGTGTGTACGTTAAACAATATCCAATACAAATATTGTCTCGGGCTCACTCTTAAACTCTATCTACAGGTACTAGACACAAGCTTATTCACTTGTTTTGCGAGTGTCTTTTCTCTCTGATATAGAGCGCAAAAGAAAATTTATTGTTTCTAGGGAGTTCATTCCCGTTTAACATACAAGCTGATGTTTGGAAACACATGCAGAGAAACGATGCCATTCACTTGCAGAACACATAAAAGCGAAATACGAGAAAGGCTTAGCCCGAACTTGGACGTTAACCACATACAAAAATTGTTTATTAAAACAAAAACATCTTTAGATCCCACTTGAACCACTATACATCTAATCCGGACTACGACCATGCTAGAATAAATAATTAAATGGTTACCAGCACATTATTAATTACATAACTTTATGACGTCAAGCATATTTCTGTAATGCCATATGTTAAGACACCGCAGAAACATTAAGATCTCAGGGTGAAACGTTATTTTGAGAAGTGTTGTAAAGGTGAAAATATTTCTTTGATGTTTCATTAGTAAGGTTTAAAACGATTTATCGGACTAAATAGACGTTTAGGTAACCAACCTGTTTTAATAAAATTAATCTTTTGGTAATGTAATGATAAGCTTAACACACTAAATAAAATGGTTTTTATCAAAACAGTAGCCGCTTTAGGTACTAACTTTAACTAGAAAAAGTATCTAATACGAAACAATATTCCCTTTGTCAGCCAATGAAACCTTAAGGCACCAGACACAATAAATTTTCTATTGTATCTAATTTTCCAGCGATCAATGCGTTAAGAAGCCTAACCACACATATTTTTATAAAAAAATGTGGTTTCTTCACTCGAATAGGTACTACAAAAAAATACAGCTTTAATAAAATCCTACTAAAATCTACCCCTACTTAATAAACCTTAATCTTTATAATGATACTTTCGTTATTGGTAGGTACTTCACTTATATATGTTGTAGCTACGCTACTGCAGCGAGCAATGTAATGTAATATCATGAGAATGGAAAATGAATGATGCACTGCCCCTACAACAATAATAGGTTAATTATTACGAAGAAGTAGTGTAGGCACAAGACCCTATTAAATGTTAAGCCACATTCTCAACGCTCAAACTCAAACCCTACACCGATTTTCGCCTAATTTCATCATCGTTTGTAAATATTATGCCCATGATTCATGCCCAATGAGCTGTTTCACAACATCCCAAAATATCACTAAACTCAAAATAACGTTAACCATTTCCAGAGCGCTGTCGAGTCTCCGTGTACATGCGATGAGTGTCAAGAGGCTGGAGACAATAGCCCACCGCAACTTACCAAGACCCAAATGAGCTCTAACAATACGCACACGGCACCAAAAAAGGCGGACAGAACTCAAGAAAGGACAGTCGACGTATTGGTACACGATGCTCCCCCTGATATGCCGCGTTTCTTCGAGTCCGTGACCTCGCCACCTTATCATGTCGCCTCACCACCACCTCCAGGCTTCGTCGTAGCTCCTTACCAACCGCCACGCTTCCACACCGGAGGAAATGTCGACGACCTTCTTGGTGAAGTGCAGTCGTCCCCGACCATACAAACAACTTTTATACAGCAAAACTCAGTCTTTATGTGCAACACTAGACGGATACAGAGACATTGTTGTTGCCAAAAGCCAGAACCCCCACCTGTTGTGCAAACAAATGGTGAAACAGAACCGAAAAATTATGTCACAGAGAAAAACATAGAACTGACTTATGATTACCCGAAATCAATACCAGTTGCAAATGGACCTATACCGAAACCCGCTGAAGTAACGACTACTACGGAAGTGGCTAGCACTGTCGTCTTTGTCGAAAGACGTATTCCAGTAAAGCCGAGAAAATTTGACTTCTTCTTTAGATCTCGGTCAGCTCCTGTTGGTGAAAATGAGGAACCAATTTATGCTACAGTCAATAAACTTCCTAAAAGGTTAAGAAGAATGGAGCTGGCTAATTTGGAGAAAGAAGTAGCATATAAAACTGGGGAGCCTGATTCTTCAACCAGAACAGAAATCACAGTGAAAACAGATTCCGAATCGCAAATCCCACCTCCTGACGATGACACGAGTAGATCTGAAAGAGAAAAGTCAACGGTCCCACAAAGGCCGGAGACACCCAAAGCAAAGAAGCGGAAACGATTCTCATTAACTTTCAAAAAGCGGGAGAGAAAAAGAAGAGAAAAGAAGAAAGAAGTGAAGAATGGTACTACAAAAAATGGTGTAGTTCATGTTGAAAGTGAGAATGAGAGATTAATTGACGAAGTGCATGAAGTGGCTAAGCCAAAGCACTGCAGCAGACATCGGCCAAGGAATACGCTGTCATCATCTAGCTCGGGCCCGCGTTACAAGCGGGACAGTTATCAGGTAAAAATATAATACTGCTCCACAAATTACAGCTAATTACCATTTTATTGTGTCTTGTATTTTAGTATTTAAAATATTTCACAACATCAAAACGGCCACTGGCTTGTTGCCAGACGTTTTATGGCATATAAAAAATGAATTAGGCTGAACATGCTAATGTGTAGAGTAAATCTTTGGTATCGACAAATGGCGTTATAAAATATTTTATTATATACGCCATTTGTCGATACCATATGTCGATAACAATTTATTTATGATTAGCTTTTGCCCACGGCTTCGCTCGTGTTAAAAGTATTATTTTTCATCCCCCATTTTATCCATTCAGAGGTGGATTTTATCAAAATCATCGCCATAGTGGTTTTATGGTTGCAAAGTCTTTGTCCAATCGGTTTAAAATTGACAAAGTTTCATTCCCTATTATATCCCCTTGGGGATATTAATCAAAATCCTTTCTTAGCGGTTGCCTACGTCATAATATCTATCTGCCTGCTAAAATTCAGCCCGATCCGTCCAGTAGTTTGGTCTGTGCGTTGACAAATCACCATGTCAGTCAGTCAGATGCAACTCATCATGCTTATTTGTTCGTTAAACAAGTCTCAGGTCGATGATAAATAATAATAAATGAATATCCACTGACATTCACACAGCGCCATCTAGGCCCGAGTTAAGCGTGAAGACTGTATAATGGGTACTAAACAAAGGATAAACATACTTATATACATTTTTATAAATACATATTATATATAGAAAACTCCCAGACAATTACAAACAAAGAAGTTCATGCACACAAATGTTTGTACTGCCCGGGGATCGAACCCGGTACCATTTGTGTGGTAGTCGATGTCTCAACCGCTACACCAAATGGGTCGTCAGTTGATAGACCATGAGCCGACTTAATTGTATTATTAGAATAGATTTAATCAATGAATATATTATTTTCAGGAGATGACAACGTCGCACTCAGAGCACGAGCGCACTAACAGCGTGTGCTCGTCTGTCAACTCGCTGGCGTCAGCGTGCACGCACAAGTCCAGGAAACTGTCGGAACCCATCAATGATGGGTCTATACCATGGTGTGGATGCTGGGGAGCTGGCTGTGTGTGAGAATCCTCTATAAAGCATTGAAGTTAAGATTTTTTACTCTAAATGACTGTTCGAAGTAGATTTTTGGGCCAATCATAAATTACGTAGATATGACTACCTACACAAAAGTACAATACAAAAGCGGAATTTAGTGTGAAGTTAATATGAATAGTCCATTCTGAGAACTTAAGTCTTCATAAAAATATGAAGTCTCTTTTGAATATTACTACTTATAACTCTTCATATACACAAAAGCTGTAGGTTATCGTGGTCTATATGAATTGATTTCTCATAATATTTAGTTTCCAATCTTTGTAAACTGTTTTAATAACTAATTACCTTAGTAAAATATTTCTGAATAGTATTTGAAGAGGTTAACAGGAGACAACGAAATAATTAACCAATGTATTCATGCCTAAGGCACCAACCAACATTGTCCATTATCATCGCAAATGTAAATATTTCATACATATAATTAAATGTATTTTTAGCAAAGCTATTTAATTACGCTAATTACTTTTATTAGAGTGCATGTAGGTATTGTTAAAACGACAACGTTATTATTGTACATAATTAAGATAATCTGTGATTTTGTATGAGCTATGGTAATTTGATGTTGATATTAAATGACAATTAAACATTACAATATTAAAACAATGTTATTACTATCCAATAAAGCCACCTTATCAATCTAATATGCCAAGTTCAACCTTAGCTCAAGTTAATCCTTTATGTCGCCCTCCCTCTGGAGACATATTTCCCGGTTTCTATGATACTTACTTGTTTTGTACTGCGACTGAGATACCTGATATGCTATAGATATGACCTCACTATTATTAGTTTCTTTATGTAGATTAACAAACTGTGATTTCTAAGCGATTATCTTAAGCAAGGGTACTGATAAGCATACGCATTAAGTAGTAGTAGTAACCCCGATGCTGTTCATCGTATTTATCAATGACATGCTCTCAATTCCGGGCATGCATTGCTATGTGGATGACAGTACGGGTGATGCTCGTTATACCGGCATTCAAGGTATATCTCGAGGCTCTATAGAAGAGAAACGAGCAGATTTAGTGCTCGATGTCGAATCTTTGTTGAAGAGAGTCTCTGAATGGGGTCAATTAAACCTGGTGGAGTTTAATCCGACGAAGACGCAAGTATGCGCATTCACCGCAAAAAAGACCCTTTTGTCGTAGCACCCAGTTTTCAAGGAGCCTCTCTCTCTGTAGCGGATAGTATTGGAATCCTCGGCATTGAGATTTCTAGTAAGGTCCAATTCAAATTTTGCCAAACTGACGCGATGTGCATAGTTTTGCATCTTTATTTGTTTTCATTGCATTAGTGCATCTAGTTAGTTTCCAGTTTAATGAAGACTATTAGAATAAAATACAGTTTGAATTTAAATAAAACACCGGTCGTTACATAGATGGTTATTTATTATAAAATATGACACATTCCTTTGAACTGGGTTTTACAGTAATTGAGACGCACATTAGCAAATTGTATAACCGGCCGAACGCCGCCGCGTGCGCACGCGTCCCGATAATATCACAACATTGATCACACTCTACTATACAATATAGGAAAAAATACAGCCGCGTTCTGTGTGGGATAGGCATAAAAGTGCTTAAGTTAAGTATCTTAAGGTTTAAAACCCAATGACTAAATTGGGTTTAATGTGTGTTCATCTAACTTAAATCGCCTTTGATATTATATTTGACATAGTATGGGCTCAATATATAATTGAAATGGTCCAGTTCACTCACTTGGCGGTAAGAAATACACCTGACCATTATAGAAAATTTTTAAGAAAACGAATTACTGTACACAGTAATTTGAGTTAATTTAGTATTTTCCGTGAACAGAGTATTGTGCCTATCACCCGAGACGACGGATTACTAGTCATTACTAATTGTTTCAGTAACTAAAAGGTATAAAATCTGCCAATAATTGTATTATCACTTCTATAATCCACACAGAACCACGCTCACGAATAATCCTTAACCTCACATATCCTCACGACCAAGGCAATCTCTCCCAACAATTCTTAGTCCCAACCTTAAAATCTATACAAGCGAATGCCTCTGATATTACAAACACTACCTAGCGACTTTAAAACTCATAATCGCACAGCAGACGACGGCGTACGACCGGCCAAGCGTACATTGATTCTACTTTAGAACATTCGAGAACCTACTGGAAATAATGATCAAAATAAAGAACAAAATACAACTATTCAAAATGTCGTAAGGAACCAATAAAATAATCATACGTTTTCACTGAAATGGCACGTCGTTTTATTGAATAAAAAGAAATGTGTGCTTTATGGGATAAATATTAAAGAATAAAACAGATAGAACACAAATCGTATCATAAAAGTAACAAAAATATGGCTTTAAAACTCTTTAATCAATAAAAAAAAACTCAATAAATAAATTACGCAAAAAAAATCAATGAATGTACAATATTTACATCAAATATTTATATAAATTGCATTTTCAAAATCATTAGGGGAAATCGTTTTTTAAAAAACAAATGTCACCATCCACTTGAGATCCAAGAAAAGCGAAATTTTCTAGAAAAATATAAATTAAAACACAAGGTAGGCTCTATGTCTTTTTCGATTCATAGTAAAATATAAAAATCCCTCACATCATTCCCCTAATGGACATGACACTTTCTGTCTCCCTCGCACACACGCTTTTTGTAAATATGTAGCCATTACGTTATATTAAAAAAAAACACATTTTGAGTAAGTCGACCTAAATCAGTAATAAGAGCGTCGGTGGCTCAGTGGTGTGGACTGTCGCCTTCCTACCGGGAGGGCTGTGGTTCAAATCCCGACACGTACCAATGTATTTTCGAATTTCGAAAATATATGTACGTTATCCGACGCTCATACGGTGAAGGAAAACATCGTGAGGAAACCTTCATGCACGCCTGCGAAGAGATTCGAAGGTTGTGTGTGAAGTCGTCCAATCCGCACTGGGCCCGCGTGGACGACTAAGACCTAATCACCCTATACGGGTAGGCTCGTGCCCCTCGGTGGGGACGTTTAATGAGCTGATGATGACCGAAATCAGTATGTTAAATGAAAGGCTCACGAATCAGACATTAGCGGTCTAGAATTCTTTAATTAGATTAAAAAAACTCTAGTAAAATGCTTTCTTTGGAAATTATTCAGGTAAAACCATTTTCTAATTCAGCATCTAAAGACATTTCGTTTAATATAATTTGATTCCGGAAAAAATAGATCACATTTAGTAGTCACTTACTTAGGTAACTACTAACTTAAGACATATTTGTCAAAATACATTGATGACTCATATTTAAACAGTCAAAATCGATCGATACTATTTGGTATAAACCTTTTGAGAATCTGTAAGCTTCATGGTGCATTAAAAATAGCTTTTGCTTTACCTAACAATATATTAGAGAAAACTCATAATTTCCCTTTATCGAGAGCGCTTGTCCACTAGACTTCCCTCTTATAGCAGTGTGTATGAGAGAGACAGTTATACAATGACGTTACTATATCGATAAAAACTTACGTAAATACACCTTAACTATACTTAATGGAGACATCTAATATATATTAAATATACTTAAAAATACATTCCACTTTTTGGGTTCAACCAACTCGGAAATTCCATTACATTTCACATACCAAAAAGCCACGCAATGCATCATACAATAATGATAATCATAATCAATTGCACTTTCAATGAGTATAGAGACATTAAATACAACTTAACATACAATAAACGCTACGCAGACAGAAATAATAAAATATACAATAATAAAATGTATTTGACCTTTATGGACATGGGCACAGAATTTACAATTCTCTGAAATTTGTCGACATGTCACTCATTTTTAGTAGGACTCAAATATTATTGAATCTGACTGCATAACGCCGACCGCCATTGATAAAGGCCATTGCAATATGTACCGTATCAACAAGCTACAAAGTTTACATTACCATGACGTCAAAATATACCCATAACATTCGCAACAAATGAAAGTTATGTACTTACTCGAGTACATATAATATTCTTTAAGCCTTAATATCTATTGGCATTGTTATACGGCATATCAAATAATGGTTTTACGAGTAAAAAATGGAATGTTTTTGGTGTTGACCACTCGATATAATTCAGAATGTCAAACATGACGTCAGTTCGGACGATTATTTTGGCATAATGTCGCATCAATAGCGACTGTGCGATATTCAATAGAAAAACACATGTTTTACTAGCTGTCGAAATATTAAATATAATCTAGGTAAATACATATATCAGTCTACCTAAACGCTTACATACAAAATAGGCCAATCACTCATCATACCATCATTATTGCATAATAATAAATCATTTGCTATGTTAAAAGTATTGAAGAAAAAAAACAGTTGTAAAAGAATAATAGTTAATTATTATTGAAAAAAGCACTTAAGCTACCAATGTTTCATTTAATTTCAATTTATAAAAAAATCTATAAAATTGAAATCTCCAATTTAAACGATATAGCTGTGCGGGTAAAGTCAGTCTAAAAAAGTAAAAAGCTGCTCTTTGTTTAAAATCCATGTCTTTTCGGCAAAGAAAGAGATCTTTGGTTGAAGTCGAATAAAAAATTAACAACGCTCGTGACTAAAAAAAATGAAATACAATTTGATAAATATAAAAAACATCCTACCTCAAGACACGTCATAGCCATTTTGGTCTGTTCCAAAAACGAAAAATAAATAAATATTTCAAGTTATACGAATGTGATGTTACTAACGTAAATGTATAGTTATAAAGATAAAATACGTGGCTTATTATAACGTGGTTACTCGGCCCAAAACCTTGTCGCCTCACTCACACGCCAATTGTAAAGCAAGAGCGAGAGAGATGGCGTTCTTTTCCAAATTACTTATATATGCTCAAATTATTATGTTCAGATTTAAAAACTCGATTTTACCTGAGTCTGTCTAAAACATTGAATGTCATATACAAACACGCTAAGCTACATCGCTTATGAAAACGATGCCTTTACTGTTTGAAGAATTCAAAAATAAGATAAACCTTTGAACGCCAGAGATACAATAGATTTTCAATGGTGTCTGGATTCCTGCCGGTCAATGGGTTAAAAACTCTTCTTGTAAGATTTGTATCGAACATTTTTCAACAAAGCGAATGCGATATCAAGATACATCAAATAATGTTTGTTCAGCAGGTAATATCCAAATTAGTTTCACGTTACAAAAGCAGCCATCTCTTTAACTTACTGATATCATTGGCAACCAGCAAGCCTCACGTACAAACGATTACAAAATTACGCGCGTATCACTCACAATATTCATAATTAACAATTGTATCCATAATTCGACTGAACGGAATGTGCTTTTCACTCAGTGTGGCCATTATACAAATATAAACGTTACACATTATCCAATAATACTTATAATTTAAAACCATTTTTTATTCAGTTAAATACTTTTGTGCACGTATCCCTTACGACTAACCATGATGCAGATATAGTAACACCTAATCATTAAAATACTGTTATTTTTATTTAAATAATCGGCGTTATAAAACTCGCGATAAAACACAAGAAAAATTGCAAGCATTTTTCATTCTTCGCGGTAACATTAAGCGTTTATGATATGAGAACTTTTTTTTTCAACAAAATTTGTTTTCTTTATTTGGTGGTGCAACTATTTATGACAAGGGTAAACAATGACGTGTGCTCTGTATGGATAAATCCTGTCACATGTTGTCATTTTTTGGAAATTTTGGGATAATTCTAGAACAATGAGTTATTAGAACGGATTCGAATTAGCTCGGCCAAATAAGCCGTAATTTACAATCGAAAGTTTGCACCACCAAAACAAAACAACATAGCTTGCCGTTTTCAAATACAACACCCATTTACATATCGTATTACATACACGATTCAATGGAAACCGTATACTTATCGACAATGACTACAGAACAACCGAGAGTCGACTGCCAATCGACACTGAACCTTATTGGCAAGCGTAGTACCGATTAGCTCGCACAATACACGTGTTAACCAACTTACACCACTGTCGGAACGTTCCTGCGTTACGAACGCCATTTTGTTTTCACTTGATGACGTCACCGTTTAGCTTACGTCAGACGTCGTCCATCACGAATGCGACACGCATTGTGGGTTCCTAAAGAAAAAATATATAATAAATTCAGTTAATAATAACAAAGAAATAAAGAAATATTTAGTGACTTTCAACGCCATCTAGTCCCAAGTTAAGCGTTAAGCTTGTATTACGGGTACTAAACAACTGATGAACATACTTAAATGTTTTTTTTTGTAAATACATACATATTATAAATACAAAACACTCACACCAATACAAACAGACATGTTCATGCACACAAATGTTTGTACTGCCCGGGGATCGAACCCGCAACCCTTGGTGTTGCAGCTGACGTCTTAACCGCTACACCAAATGGGTCGTTAAACTTAAGTTGTAATTTTGTAAATATTGATGCCGTCAGTCTTCCGAAAATAAATATATAAATAGGGATTTTTTAAATATTAAGTAACAAAACATATTGACTCACACACTGTCCTCACACCATAACAAATGCCTCCTTCCCGCGAAACAGGAACGGGTGCTGGTCGATCATTGTCTGCACGATGTCCTCGAGGTAGGGGCGCGTCATCTCGAACCGGCCCATGTCCGAGAAGTGGACGGGCAGCAGCGTCGGCCACCAGCATATCGCCAGGTTCTTGCTGTCCATCGAGTTCAGTTTCGCGTTATCCGCTACTCTGTAATGTTTAATAATTATATGTCAGTACTTTGCATTCCTTGTTGACCTATTAACCGCCAGGATTCCAGACACATTAGTAAAATCTATTGTGTCTTTGGAATATATGCAATTTCAACGGTTAAAGGGTTAAGTAGTCGGTATATCGGGTTTCCAAATGCGACCTTAATTCCAAAATGTCTTGCGTTATACGCGATCAATACATTACCATACTGCTCTTTACTGTATTTGCTCCTACCCATGCAGTAGTTAGAAGTAATGTTTGTGAAGTCTGCTGTTATACCAAAAGATCGATTCGTCGCCGTAGTGGTCGCCGGTCACCTGTTCCTGCCGTTGTCCCTTGTCGTGGCCGTGGTCACCTGGCACTGTAGTGGTCACCTGTGTCGTTGATTACCACTTGTTAAAGCTGTCATCTATCACGGTTGCAGTCGCCGGTCACGTTGTAAAGGTATCTTGCCGGCAGTGGGTCCGTGTCCCAGTGTCCCGGCTAGCGTGCGCAGCGCCGCAGACGGCAGTGGGTACGTGTCCCGGCGGCGGGTACCTGGCGCAGTGGTGCAGCAGGTAGTCGAGCGTGGCGCGCGCGTGCGGCGTGAGCGCGGTGTTGAGCAGCGTGCGCAGCGCCAGCAGCCGCCAGCTGCGGTCCTTCAGCCCACGCCGCCCGCCATACACCCGCGCATCGCTGCATATAATAATAATCTTTATTTTCTCACACCAAAATTACATAAGCATCTATTACAATAATTCAAAAATTCAATTCATAATTATAAATAAATTATTCATTATTATTTTATTACATACTTATGTATGCCTATCGCTCACATGCAGTTTCAAGAAATTTTTAAATACATGGTTAAACCCTTATTACACTGTGCGAACCTCAGATGATTTGTAGACTAACAAATCGCATAATAGAGTTAGCTTTGCTAATGAGAACGACCACATCCGATTCAATAGCGTATCGTAGTGTAATAAAACATAGCGCGCGACAGCCGCAGAGGAAAGAATCTTTAGTGACGCACAATCGCGTTTGCGAAAATTAATGGAATAAAAATGGAATTATTACTTCCAATGTTTTGACACGGCTCAAACTAACTACTATCTCATTATGTATATATCTACTACAAGAAAATATTTTAAATACGAATCACCCAAAATCGTTATAAATATTTTAGCAAAAAAACAACTTATAATTTTTTGCTTTTTTAGTTTACTGTTTGAAGTCGGTATTGTTTTGTTGAAATGATCTTTAAAAGTTTATACTCTTTCGCCCTTTTATTTTTCAATTTAAAATATAGTCGCGGCAATAGCTATGCCCATCGCGATCGCATGACCGTCACTGAACCACGACGTCTTGTAAATGCATTAGAGTTAGCATGCAATAACAGCACAGTGTAATATCGAGCATAACAGAAAATAAACTACACTTTTAGGTAAATCCCAACATCTACGTAAAGAACTCAAACAAGTTAGGAATAGTCAGATCACTAACAAAAATTAGTAAATTACCAGTATTCAATAAAATGGAAACACAATAAAACATAATGATAAACTACCACTAGGCTAGTATGTGCTCAAAACAAGCCCAAAAAGAAAAAAGACAGAACACTTTTTTTTTAGTTGAAAAATATTGCATAAAGAAGAAACAAATTCGATGGCATTATCGAACAGTTTACCTTAAACCACATGCCATAAGAAGACAATTCTTGAGTGGCATTACAGAAAAAAGGATAAATAGACTGATGATTTAGGTAGCCAATTATGTGACTGCTAGGGAATAGCCGCGTTAGGTCATTACGTGAAACCTTCGTTCTTTGGTACTTATTAGACTTCATTGAAGACATTAAAAAAAAATAACAAAAAACAAAAGAAGGAACAATGATACAACAATATAGTATCACTATCACATAAACATTGCTCACCAAATACAGTACCTGCGATTCCTCCAGCTGGGTCATGCTCGCTTCGTCCAACAGCGGCGGCAGTTTCTTAGAGAAGAAGTCTTTGAGGGGCCGTCGCCACTGCGTTTACGGGAATGTCAGCGAGTCTAAATCTACATTTGGATCTGGATATACGAATTAGATTATTCAATATCCTCAAATATAGATATAGCGTCAACTAGCTGCAATAATACGAACTAAACAGCTTGCGTCTTAAGAATTTGAATAAGTCTTTCAGCAACTTCAAAAGGGATTTCGCAATCACTTTTTTAAATTATCATTTTGCTAGTAGAGTATCTACAATGCGTTTAAGTGTTGTCCAAAATATTCAAAACTACCTATGCCACACAGTTCTACCTACGGTATAAGATGTTTACCCCCAATAACACGCACCTTATTTAGTAATAAACAGCTAATTCCATACAAAATTTTATAAAAATCGATGCCTCATTTTAGACGTGAAAAAGTAACAAACATTCACAAACTCTCGCCTTTATAATATTCGAGTTTAGTAGTCTTCGGAGCGATAAAGTCCAAATTGTCCACACTCAAATAAACAATAAAATCTATTTTACCTTCATAGAACTTGTTGAATAGCATGTCAACGTGCGCCCGGTTACCCGGCACCCGGTACAGGCCCTCGGACGCGAGACCCTCTCGCTCGATGAATTCCACGCACTTCTCAACGAATAACGGCACCCCGTGTGGACCCTAATTTGTCATTAACTCGCTTAGAAATCGTTCAAGTACAACGCACTCTTAGAAAGTGGGATAACACAAAACTCAGATTATAACTTTATAGCATAAGGCCATAAGATTCGTCGTATTTAAGAGTGTTATCAACGAACAAGTCGAAAAATTGCACATTTTATTAACCTCGAAAAGGTGTCTACAAACTTTTCTGGGTGGGTAACATTAAAATACATATAAAAAAAATATTTTTGGGGTATGAATATTTCTAATATGTATTCTACAAGACTTAATGTTTTAGATTGATTACATAATTATTTGTCTTTATTGAAATAAAGATGCATTGTACGTATAAATGCATATAAATGTTCGTCATAAATTCTGCAAAAAACTATATTTACTCGTATCAATTGACTCACCTGCGGTCCCCAGTTCTGTTGAGACGTTGTATTCGCTAGCTGTGAAGAGTTCTTTTTGTCTTTGCTCTTTGAGAATTCCTTAAGTAAAATAAATCATTATTATAATTGGCAGTCTAATCAAGTGTTGCGGTTAATACATATTGTATTTTACAAGCAAACAGGCATGGAATCAAAATACTGAAGATAAAATTCATATATTTGTATCAAAACTTGTACACTTAGAATATGGACGGTGACACTTAATAATAATAACTGATGGTTTATTTCGAAGAGAAACACGATAACAGAGAAATTTTAATAAAAATAAAAGCTAATATTCTGTACTTAATAGATATAATATTGACTCTCTTAGCTTCTTCTATATGTTAAAACGACCTAACCCTATATTTTTTAAATTACGACGTCACGCAATATGGTTATCATGACCGGTGGATCAAAGCTATGCTACTCAATCGTACTGCAATCGTGAGTATTCACGGCACAGAAAGAGTGTATCAAACACAAGAGGCTGTCCGCAGGGGGGGTGTTATCACCCCTCTTGTGGTCCCTAGTAAGGATCAGCTACTTGAACTGACCTCTAAGAAAGTTATGACGTACAAGGCTATGCTGATGACGTGGGTAATATGCGCTTTAGGACCGTGTCAGAGCACAATCTCGTCATTACTCCAAGCATCTCTAAACACAATCAATCGATGGTGTAAAGAGAAGAAATTATCGATTAACCCGAGTAAAACTATTATAGTACCCTTCACGAGAAAACGCAACTTAAATAAACTTAAGGAGCCAACTCTAGAAGGGATAACTATACCATTTTCCACGGAAGTAAAATTTTTGGGAATAACCATAGACCAAAAACTTACATGGAACACGCATCTGGATAACGTCATCACAAAGGCAAAAATTTCCCTAGGGATATGCCTGAGAGTAGCAGGGCCGAAATGGGGTATACAACCCAAAATCGCCCTATGGCTATATACCGCCATTATAAGACCAATGGTTGCCTACGCTGCTGTGGTCTGGTGGAAGAAAGCCCTACAAGTGACCAGCCAGAACAAGCTCAATAGCCTACAAAGAACAGCCTCAATTCTGGCTACTGGGGCTATGGGATCCACACCTGCCATCGCCCTAAACGCCGTATTAAACCTACCGCCCCTACACCTTTACTTAGGGAAGGAGGCGCGGGCTAGTATGTGTAGAATGGAGCGGAGCGGAGTGACTCAATGGAGCTCAAATACACTAAGATCCCTTAGGGACAATACACTTAGTACTCCAATTCTGGCCATGACAAGCGATGTCATGCTGCCCGAACTCAACTTCACTAAATACTACAAAGTGGAGTTCCCGAGCAGGGAGGAATGGCTTCAAAGCCCCGACACCTGCACAGACAGCAAAATCTGGTACACAGATGGCTCCAAAATGGGTAACAAAGTTGGATGTGGAGCCTACCGAGACCAACCTAGGGCTAACATTAGCACCAATTTGGGTCAGTACGCTTCCATCTTCCAGGCTGAAGTATACGCCATCATAGAATGTGCGGAAGCGAATCGACTGGAAAACTGCGTTAACCAAAATATAACAATATGTTCCGATAGCCAAGCAGCTCTAAAAGCATTAAGCTCAACCACTTTAAAATCAAAGCTGGTAAAAGACTGCGTGACCAAACTAAATGACCTGGGAGGAAATAACAGGATAACTCTCAAATGGGTACCAGGTCATTCTGACATCATTGGCAACGAAAATGCTGATGAACTCGCAAAGGCTGGGGCCAACGCCATCCAAAAGACTGTAGAACCTGTCTGTGGCATCCCTGAAAGCCTAAGGAAAAATGAAATAGAACGGAAGCTCCTCGAGGACTCTGTCAACTACTGGCTAGAGTCACCAGAGGCAGCTCACTCAAAAGCGCTAATCAAAGCCTACTCAAAGAAGCGAACCTCTGAACTGCTACAGCTCAGTAAACCCAAGGTCAGGGTCCTTGTAAGGGCACTGACTGGACACTGCAAGCTGAAAAGTCACCTTCACAAAATGAAGCTAAGTGACTCGGAAGCCTGCAGATTCTGCGCGGAAGAGAGAGAGACACCAATGCACCTACTCTGCAATTGTGGTCCTCTACAATGGAAGCGAAATATCCACTTGGGTAATTATTATCTATGCCCAAGTGACATCAAATCTATAAAGTTGGGCAGGGTCCTAAACTTCCTAAAAAGTGCCCAACTATTAGATGAACTCTAAGAGAGGAGCGAGTCACAAAAGATCTTCTAGGTCGAAGTGACTACAGGTCTGCATAAGCCTGAATAGCCCTCAAAACCTAAATAATAATAATAATATGTTATCAAATGTACTTTTTAAATACATTTTATTAAAGTGATGTAATGACATGCTTGATACATTTATATTTGAACCAGCCAATATCCCAATTGTAATGAACTGTACATGACGTGTCCGATTTACTTTTCAATAATAAAGTTGTAAACAGTATATTGTCGTATAATGCCCAATTTGCAACAAGTTCAGTAGGGTATTTGGTTCATTGCTTATTACTATTAATTATTCCAATTAAGATACGGAAATGAACAACCAGGCTAGCCAGGCTTTTTAAGAAAAATAATTCAACAATTAGAGATCACTGCAATTCTAATGAATTAGAGATTTTACGACTACACGGTAGTATGTATGAGTAATAAATATTCCTAGTTAGATAGATCAAGTTGAATATACCTTGTGTCTTCTATCATGCTTGCTGAAGGGATGCGCGCGGCGACGGGAGTCCGCTGCACTGGACGACGAGTTCTCTTGGGCGGACGAGGGATACTCTCCCCCTAGAATCTGTTATTGATCAACACATTTTTATTTATTTAAGTATTCCTATTTAGGAAGCTTTTGTTTAGCGGCTTTGCTGCATACATGCTATGAAATACGCGTAGTCGTGATCTTATTCCGGAAGAATTTTAACCTATTAACCACCAGAATTCCAGACACAATAGATATTCTAATCTGATCCTGGCACAATATCCCGGGAAGACTAGTGCTCCTCATCATCATCAGCTCATTAAACGTCCCCCACCGAGGGGCACGAGCCTACCCGTATAGGATGATAAGGCCTTAGTCGTCCACGCGCGCCCAGTGCGGATTGGACGACTTCACACACAACCTTTGAATCTCTTCGCAGGCGTGCATGAAGGTTTCCTCACGATGTTTTCCTTCACCGTTAGAGCGTCGGATAACGTACATATATTTTCGAAAATTCGAAAACACATTGGTACGTGTCGGGATTCGAACCTCAGCCCTCCTGGTAAGAAGGCGACAGTCCACACCATTGAGCCACCGACGCTCCTCTGTGGTTACGTATATGAACTGATGATGAGTCACAAACTAAGATATATTTTACCGTATCAAGTATTATATGGTTGTTTTCATGAAAGTAAATAAATAGGTGCAATTGACCCTTCACTAATCTAAGGAAGACTTACAGAGATTAAATTAGGTAACTGATTAAATCAGAAAAACACCAATATTTTATTGCGGTGTGTTGAATATGTAATATTGAGGTCCCCACACAAGCGACCTTATACAACGTCTCCTCATATGCAATTTATAAATAACAGATTTAATGACCTTATGGGCGGGTTCATGGTGCGGCGGGAGAGGCAGCGGCCTCGGCCTTCTCGTCTCCCCGTCAGAGCTGCCTTCGCTGGATTCACTAGCTGCTGCAATGGAAATCGGAAATAAAATGCTACTCTAATGTGCGGTATTTGCCACAGGGTGGGTATTGGCGATTAAAATTGCTCCGAAAGATTCATATTAATATTAACATTCTAGTACAAGTTCAGAAAAATCTCGACCTAACTCCGACCAGGGGGGTTACCGCAATCTCTTAAAACAGTATTGTTTTAATGATACGTCAGCATTTTTGTATCAGAAAAGAGGAAGTAATATTATTGTAACACTGTTTTAAAAGATGGCGGTAACCCCCCTGTAAAATGTACATAAATTATTTATTTTTATTTGTTACACACCATTACATAGACAGTTTATCTATAATCCTTCCCTTTAATGAAATAAGAATCTACGACAAAAATTAATCGTATTAGAGTTTTTGTTTGACATCATACCTGAATTGATATTTATAACTACAGCTTATTAGTTCCATTAAAAATAACTGTTATATTTTTGAGGGAAAACTATCAAGTCAAAGAAATTACCTTTACAACAACAATGCTAACCTTTATCTTCTTGGGTTCTCGCCCTATACCCGGTGGGCAACTCCGGCGGGCCCACAAACATGCCAAGCTTGGGCACCCTTGGACTCTGTACCGCTACCAAGTTACCTAATGACCTGTAGAAACAAAAAAATAACAAATTAGGTGGTTTTTAGTTTTATTTTTTGTTTTATAAATAGGTTTACGAACTCTATGGACACTTGCAATCCCAAAGATAGGAACAGAGAAAGGGAACGGGGCTTTGGATGATTTTATAGGTTGTAATATCACTTAAAGTCCGGTTAATCTAGTCGTACGTACCGGTTCATCGTCTGCTCGTTTACCCACCCATAAAAAAAAAATATGGACTTCACACCTTCGCAAATGGCTATCAACCTAGGGTGCGATTCCCAGTAAATTCGCTCGATCCCTATTCGCGTTACCGGCGTGTGCCCGAACATATACAAGGTTACCCACGCCCTCCCCGCACAAGGATAAGCCGAGGTTCGCATCCCACTCTGGGGGCGTCCCAGGCTCGTTGTGTAAATTTTTAAGGCCGAGAGCCATCTGCGTACATCAACCGGGGAAGCTGTTAATGCGGCCAACAACAGTAGTACTGAAGAAAAAAAGGTTCTCAACCTAAAAGCCTTAATCGACGGATGCCCTCACAGCTTAACAGGGGTAGTTTAAGCTATTGTAATGGTAGTACTACTCTATAAAGAGATACCCTGATACATACCGTTTCTTGTAATGTCTTGGGGCGTGGTGGGCGTTGTGGCGACGTCGCGAATGTCGGGCCACACCACCAGACGCCTCGCTTGACCCGGAACTGTCAGTCTCAGAGAACGCTGCAAGCATTTTTACACTTATCAATGTAATGTGTAATACATAAAAAAGGTGTAGATTAAGTCCAGGGAGGGATGAGGATCAAATCCCGCCACGTACCAATGTGTTTTCGAATTTTCGAAACATATATGTACGTAATCCGACACTCTTACGGTGAAGGAAAACATCGTGAGGAAACCTGCGCACGCCTGCGAAGAGATCCAAAGATTGTGCGTGAAGTCGTCCAACCCGCACTGGGCCCGCGTGGACGACTAAGGCCTACACACCCTATACGGGTAGGCTCGTGCTCCTCGGTGGGTCGTTTAATTAGCTGATGATGATGATACCGTAAATACAATAAAAATTTACTGTTTTAACGAGTCTTTACTTAGGTTGGCAGGTTAGGTTTTAATATTCCAATTCGTTTATAAATAAAGTAGTACTCATTACACTGTATTTTAGTTAAACAAGTTTATTAAAATAACATTTATAAAGATAGACTACATTGTGTTCCTAGTGTACGCTCGATTTTTTTTACCGGACTTCAAAAGTTAACTAAATTCTTAATCGCTCTACTACGGCGAATCGAGACACAATATAAAATCTACTATGAAACGTCTCTGGAAATACCCTAACAGACAAGAAGATATAGGACAGCTTCTTCACTTTATTGTTCGTATGTGTGTCGAGATCAAGACTCAATTATTTATTTTTTTTGTCATTATGGAAATATAACGTTTATTGTTTAAAAGAACTAAATTGTTAATGTGTTTAAAAAATAAGTGTGTATCACTCACAAGGTTGATGCAGAGGCGTTTTCTCGTGCCTCCGATGTCTCCTCAGTCTCATCATTGACGGCGCTTCCATATACTCGTTAGGTTCCTTGATCTGCCAACATTATAACAGATTCAGTATTTTAGAAACAATCTTAACTGGTAACATAACTCTTAAGATTTTATTTCTTTGGTCGAACGCGCTAGTAGTTGAAAAAAAATGCTAGAGTCAATTCATTTGAAAAACACTTCATGATAAAAATGGAAAATGAACTAGCTTAACTAACCAGAAGCGGAGAAGAGAAATATGATGCAAAATCGCGACCCAGCACACGCCAGTTACGCGAATGTAGACTGTGCGAACCTACAAAGAATCGGAACGAAGGACCCTCGGATGTTGATTTGATGTGTTACTTAATGTGTCGGCTACGTCGGTCGTTATCACATGATCGTCTGGGGTCTTCTAGCACGTCCCGTGGACACTGACGTTTAAGCGCGCGTGTTATGTGAGTATAAGCTTGTGAGTTGTTATATGAGATTTATATAATATAAGCTGTACCTGCGCATACTGTACGTCGAGTTCTGTCTCCGAGCTTACTCCAGACGGATGATGATGACCACCTTGTTGACTGCTCGAGTGTGACCAGCCAGATCTCTGCGACTAAAATACAGTTCGTGTCATTTACTTGCTAGGCGATTAAAACACAAAAGGTTTCACTTCAAAGAGATAATTTTACAGATTTTTTTGGGGGCTTAGTTGTTAGCGCGTTCGATTGACGATAGTGTAAGTAAAACAGTTTTAATTTCACTGTATTTCTGCCCCGTATAATAAAAGCATCTATTACGACGGAAGACATAAGTGAGATACTCTCGAAACTACCTTTTAAACGGTCTAACTCAGATGCATATAATATCTCCATATGTCTTAGATAAATAATAAATTAACTTGGTTCATCTAAGGCATATGTCTTTAAAATCCAACTTTATTTTCGAGTATTTACTATAAAACATTATATAATCTTACCTTTCGTTCCCGGTGTGGCGGGCCGATCGTTATTTGTTGGAGGGCGTCACTAACCATTGTGTAGTTATTCATATCCAGTTTACCGGGTTGCTGGATAGAAAATTGAAAATAAATCGACAAATCAATTTATATGGTTAGATTATTTATTTTACTAATATTATTTTTGTATGGAAGTCAGACTACACTTCATTATAAGCTATTTATGAAAACTTTTCAAATATATTCAGGACATATTATTTCTCCCGAAGTTTATTATAATATACATAACTGTAAGTATAGCTTTAACTATTCTATACTAAATAAACTATGACTTACCTTGAGAGTTTGCGAGTGTCTGACCCGCTGTGGTGGGGGGTGGGGACGCGTGCGGCCCGTAGTGAACGCTCTGTGGCCGTAGCTCGCCGGCTGCCATAGACCGCCTCCATCTGCATATTACAAGTGTTAAAGTACAAGCATATTCCTAGTTGTCTATAAATCTAGTGAGAATGTTCAAACCTACTATTTTTATCGCGTTAACGTTTTAACTTAGGATTTCAGATATAAAAGAAAATAAATACTTCAGAAATGATAAACTATATCTGTTGGATCAGATTGCGGACTTAAGTTTTATCGTTATATAAAATGCTTACGCCGAATACACAATATTATGTAAAATATTTGTTGGATCTGCTGCGATTGGTCCATAACATATCAATACATCATCAATTAATACCGAATTATACTTCTCAGTAATTATGCATAAGAACATCAATAGCTCAATGAGTAGGTATGTGAATATTGTTTAATACCTAAACATAGTATCAGAAATGATTATTATGTATCATAAAACTTGACTCAATTAAGAAAAATAAAGTTCAAAGATGAAAACGTTTGTCAAAATTTAAATAATAATTCATAGGAAATAATATATATATGTATATCGCACACTATTTCTAAAATACATGAAAGACTTCACTTAATGTCATTTGGTCATTCCTAGGTTGCGTAAGGTAACAAATACACTAAAGCTAATCTATAATATAAAAATGAATCGCAAAATGTGTTGGTAAGCGCATAACTCAACAACGCCTGGACCAATTTGGCCAATTCTTTTTTTTAAATGTTCGTTGAAGTCCAAGGATGGTTCTTACGGCGAGAAAAAATCGAATAATTGCCGGGCAAACCCTAAAAACAGCCCTTTTCTTTTTCACATACAAACGTTTTCTAATTAAAACGTAGAATTAATTTGAGCTTTATTGCTATTATAATATAAAGATCATTAAAATTACTTACTTTTAAATGCTTTTAGTGTTTTATTTAATTATTTTTAATTCACACCGAATTATTACCAAGGTGACGGTTCTGTTCAGGATAATTTTTGCAAAGAATATAAAAAAGGTAGGAACAAAACACTGCCATATTACAATTTTTTCTGACAGGACGAAGTCTGTCGGGTCAGCTAGTTTGTAATAAATGTATAGTGAAATCTACAATAAAAGTAACACATAGCCACAACTTATGAACGTAAACAAAACCACATGCAAGCAGCTTTCTTATATAAAACTTTCCAGCTATAATGTTTCTCATCCTTCCATTTATTTTAATTTTCTAGATATACCTTGATATTTTTTACTGACAAGTGAAATAAATAACAATGAAACATTTTTATGTGGGGTGCATTTCTTTACAAACTCATTACAAAGTTGCATTTATACGTGAGTAATTGTACATAATATGAATAATCCTATAGACACTGAAATGGCCTTAACGAAACCCATCTGTTTACTGTAAAACAATTTAATTGATTCCGTACATAAATCTTAAAATGGAGAAGACTGTTGATAGACCTTTCGTGAATAAACTTGGATACATCAGATGGCTAGGACGTGACTGCGACTTAAAATCTAGTGTTCCTCTACCGAAATAAAAACAATAATTATAACAAAATATCTATCTACACATACATATAAACTCATGCAAATTGCAAATACTCAAATACCCTCAGAATTCACTAATAATAAACCATATCGTGCATGTATAAAGTAAGTAAATGTAGGCAATATTTTAGTTCAATTTTAAAATAAAATGAAAAGACTGGCCACCAAATAAAACGTAAATAAAATACCTATACGATGTGACACACGGAGTTGACCCTCATACAGAGCCGGATTTACCATAGTAAACGGCATTTGAAGTCATTTACTTGGATCCAGTACAACGAGATTGATAATATTAAAAAGCCAAGAGACTTGCGTGGTCCCTATAAAGGTAAATCCAGCTCTGCCAACTCCCATTAATAAACGTATTCACTAGTCATGCAATCACCTGACTCGTGGGTGCTCAGCGAATCTTCCGAACAGTTGAGGTCCGCTGCGTTTGCGTAAAATATTATTTTATTTTATGTTCATTATTATTTTCACAGTATATTACGAGGATCATCAGTCTTTATTATAAACTTAGTATTTAAATTTAGAACCATATTTAAAGTTAGCTTAAAACACTTGAACTGTATTTTTTTTATTACTTGCACATTAATAGCCAGGTATTTTGACAACATAGAAAATTATATTGTGTGTCGTTTTACCCCATTGTTGTGGCCACAGCACACAATGCGTTGTATTGTTTTAGATTATCCGGCATATCACAGGCTATTTATTTCTACCTTTTACACATTATTATGTTCAATATATTAAAAATAGATGTAAGCCTACATTAATGTTTGCCCCTAGGAAACGAATCAACGACTTTTAGCATCGCATATCGCGTAGAGAGATAAATATAGGTCCTAAAAAAACGAATCTTACGTGATAAATCATGCATCCTGTGATCTGGCGGCGCTGGCTCCGGCGGTGTACTCGGTGGTGGGTATACACTGAAACCTGTAGACAAAACATCTATACAACACGATATCACACAATATGGTATCATTAGGAATTAATAAACTGTCCACTACTGATAATGATATTTTATTTGCACTTCAAATGCTAAGTTTCGGTATAAGTTCCGCTTTAAGTTTAAGTATAAGTTGAACTTAAAACACTTTTAGGTTGACCTTAAAACACTTTAACGTGAACTTAAAACTCTTTAAAGAAAGCTTAAAATATACTATACTTCATCGCGTAGTGATAGTCAGAACTATCACCTGGACAATCAAAGATCGTGTGTTCTGATCCTCGAGTATTTTTATGTGTCTCTCTCTCTCGCTCTTTCCTTCACTCCCACGTATTTCAGTCCCTTGCTGGACATGGTTCCCCCATTCTGTACCCGATATTACGGTCCTTCGCTGATCTTATCCAGCCTCCACCACTGGACCTTTCGCAAGTCGTACCTACATTATTTATAAATAAACATAAATATTACCTTTCAAAAAGCCTCTATTTTTATTGTTAATCGTGTCGCTGTATTCTGAGTCGATGTCAGCGCGCGAGTCGGGCCCGATGAGCAGGTCCAGGGAATTGGTCAGCTTGTGTTCCATTCTATAAGATCACAATCATCATCAATAACTATTAACACAAGGGCCGTATACTAGAACGAGACTCAAGAGTTGATCTTCACTTAAGTAGAGTGAAAAAGGGATAGCGCTCTATACGATAAACTGCACCATCTCATTCTAACTCAATTTTAGTTAGTATCAACGTTGAGTCTCGTACTAGAATACGGGCCAAAGTGTATGTTTGTGTATTGCTAAAGTGTATACATTTTGTGTTATGCACATGCATATCCCAGTGCCATAAGTGATATATATATGACCGACTGCAACGAGGGTTGATTGGATGTGCAAAAATAATAAATTGTTTACTTCATTGTGTCTTTCTTTCTTCGATCATCATCATCATCCTATTAAACAGGCCCAACTTAGTGGCACGAATCTACCCGTAAAGGCGTATAGGCCTTTTTATAGCCATCCAATCCCAGCGCGGATTGACCAACTTCACGCATAACCTTGGAAATCTCTTCGCAAGCGTGCGCAGGTTTCCTCACGATGTTTTCCTTCACCGTAAGAGCGTCGGTTAACGTACATTTAATTTCGAAATCACATTGTTACGTGGTGGGTTTTGAACGTGCGTCCTCCAAATCGGAAGCCAAATGTTCACACCAAAGAGCCACCCGCCCTAAATTATCTCTTCAATCGCTTCTCACATGCCAATGTTATTCTATATATATCAAGGTATATACGCCACCCGTGCCTCAAAAACTAACCGCCAGAGAATACAGTTGTAGGCTCTTTGTTTGTATATGTACGCTCATTCGAAGTATGTGTGCTGTCGCTGCATTTGGATCACTTTTTTCAGTTGTTTTGTGAACATATCACGAATCTATACTTTTCACATCATTGCCTACAGCGAGTTAACTTACTTATATGAGTGGTTCCTGGGCGGAGGAGCTGGTCTTGCCGCCGCCACATCGGGCAAGTTGTGCGGCACCTTCGGCTGTTCCATTCGGAACGCGCGCTCGATCTCGCCCTTGCGTTCCCACACCTCCTTGAAAAATGGCGTGTAGAATGCCGCTGTGGAAGATAGAGGCTCGCCGTAGAGATAATTTAACCGAAATGATTTTAGTGTTCAGGCTGTTTGAAACGCTCGACGAATCGACATAGCAAGCAGCGCGAAGCGGTTACATGAACGTCATTTTAAACAATTATTTGCGTACTGAGCTCTGGAAGTGTAACATAATTTTTACATCTGTAATTTTACTAACGAGTAAATCCATCATTTTATTACATCTGGAGTCTCATTCAAAGTCCTCAAGACCTGTGCTATCAGACAGTATAAACCGTATCAGGATGTTGACTGAATTCAAATAGGAATCTGTTCTATTTATTGGATATCTGTTTCCGGCGGTTAATTGGTAAACTGGTAGAAATATATTCCTCATTACAATAATACTGATATATTGAACAGAGGGTTCAGTGAAAGTGAACTCATTATTTCTGCTTACGTTCATATTACCACCATTCGTAGTAACGAATGCTTATCATCATCTCGTGGGGTAGATAGGGACCTACTATCGGATATATATGTATTTAAATATGCATGTTATATTTTGTATTGCTTAATTGCACCTAAATGCCTCTTTGAAAGACCGGCGCCGTGAGAATCCGGTAAGATCCGGTATTCCGGTATTCCAAAAGCAGTCTGTGGGACTATGGTGCCCCTCAGACAATGGAACACCTACAGAATTGCCGGAAATGTCCATCTTCGTGTGGTTTCCGGGTCCTCTGGATGGCAAATGAAAGTGCGATCAAAGTGGTCCAATATTGGTCGCGTTATCATATTTAACTTGTGAATACACATCGACTCGATAAGAAGAAGATAATCTCTTTTAAACCTGTTTACTTTTTCTTAATCCTAAGATTACCTGTAAGATACCTTGTGCGATAATGCCGCCTGTTGGACTTCATGAATATTTATGAAATTCACTATACATTTTTTAGTTACAACTGAACTGCAGCTGTGCTCTAATTTAAACAATACCACTTACATTTATTCTCCGCACTCGACGTATAAGTAGTGAAATGCGCGCCCAAACGGTCAGCGGTCGCGTTCCCCTCAGTTATAAGCGCGTGACCGAGGTCCGTGCCGAAGAAGGCCGTAGCGGCCGAACCACCCCCATCGGTCACTGCCACCATTTGGATCGGCAGATTCGGTATGTTCATTGAGAACGCACTGTTGGTTACAATGAAGTGTTGTAAGTATATTTTCTTGAATTAATATCGTCAGATACACATCGCCATCTAGCACCAAACCAGATACTTAGTTTAGCGTGTAATATATCCATATTACAGGCTAAGTAGAAAACGGATAATCATACAATGTATGTTTTATTGGAAATACAATAATTCAGTCTGGTGTAAAAAAGTGCGTATTATGGTACGTGAACATGTACCCAGTGCCTTAAAAAATCACCATCAGGCTTCTGAGCAATAAAAGCCAGAATGTTGTTCGAGGCTCCCCGCATCCTGCGCATTGTGGCGTGGAAATCATCCACATGCGCGTCGGCGAACATCCCCGATGCACTACAGAAGCGATGGTGGCACCATCATCATCATCATTACTGCCTAATATGTCCACTACTGAACGAAGGCCTCTCTAATGATTTCCACGCGGACCGACCCTTAGCAGTTGACATCCATCTGCTCCCGCTACCTTAACCAGGTCATCCGTCCATCCGGTTGAGGGTCGGCCTACGATTCGTAACAACTTTAAATTTCCATTGCAGTACTTGGGCCACCCTTAACTATTAAATAGTTAGCAACAAAGCTCAATCACTTATCTAGCATATGTCATAAGATATTAACCAAAATGTAATAGGTGACGCTAACATAGTTTTGAAAAGTGCTTACGTAAGTAAATTAATAACTTCTTCAAGTTGCTAAACTGGCTTTCCTCTTCGCTGAATAGATCAGAATGAACCCATGTACAACCCTCTCTGAATTGTGTTGCACCGTGAAAACTGGATATTATCACCTGTGACAAACAAAAAGGAATCTTTTAGTTCTCTTACGCGGCTAACAAACACGTCGACCGACCAATCCCATCATAGGAAGAAGACGCACCATCCATAATGTATGCCGATTGGTCAATAGCATTTCACACGCTTCTAAAATTCCTCTTCTGAGCAGGGCTCATATTACGACATTTTACAATCCAACTATTTCGTATACCGGCACAACTTTTAACGTTAATGTTTTTACAGTATTTTTAATGAAAATAAATTAATTCAATTGTAATTATAGTAGAATGAATTGTCTAGTGGTCTTACCAATCTACTAAAACAGACCTACGGGTATGCAAAATTTACTAATGTTCTGTTCATTCATAACGATCGTATTAGCGCATTTTGAAATTAGCAAAATTGAGCCTCAGGTTTATCATTGAACCTTATTAACTGTGCTATTTATTGTAAGGAATTCTCGTTTTATGTTGCAGTGAATGAAAAACTTACCTCAACCTTCCTTTTGGAATCACCAAGGAATGTTCAATGACAATCGACCGATCGCCAGTCAGGAAGCGCCTTATGGAGGAGCAGCGGACTCAGCACCGCTCTGGCGAATAGGGTCGTCGCAAAACATGCACACCATTATCCTGTCGGTAAAAATACGTATAATTTAAAATATGCACGTAATTAGCATATATTAAATGTAGGTAAATATTAACCATGTAAATGTTAGAATGAAGTCAATATTAACAACGAAAAAGGTGATACATCATATTTTAATTAGTTGTATATATATACTCGCGTGCAAGTAAATCGACTCAAGCCTCAAGTACGCATAACAAGTGATATAACTAAAAAATGCCTTATTATACCTCTATATAATGTTTTACATAATTAAAGCCCAGTAATTGAGCTTTAAAATGGTGTAAGTTGCATGAAAATCGATTCAGTAGTTTAGTAAAAAAGGTTAATGCTAATGATAATGTAAAAAATGTTGAAAATTCATACAATTTCACAGTATGGGGTTATTGTGTTTAAATGAAACAAAATGTGCGTATATAAAAAAAATATTCGTGTCAATATTTGGTATTCCCTCCTCTAGCTCTGATCACTGCTCTCATGCGATTCTTCATCGACCTTATCAACTTTTTAATGGATGATTGTGGTATTCGACCCCACTCTTCTACCAACGCAGTCTTGAGCTCATTGATGTTTGTCGGAGCTGGATTCCTCGCTCTAACTTTCCTTTTGAGCTCGTCCCATATGTGCTCAATGGGATTTAAATCGGGGCTGAGCGCTGGCCAATGCATAGTGTGAATTCCAACTTCGTTCAGGAAATCACGTGTGGCCCGAGCAGTGTGACATCGGGCATTGTCATGCATCAAGATGAAATTTTCCCCAATAAAGCCTTGATAAGGGACAACTTGATCCAGTAGAACATTTTCAATGTAACGATCACTGGTCAGACCTCCTCCCCGGCCTCCCCCAGGAACGAAAACAAGGTCCGTTTTGCCTTCTAAGGAAATTCCAGCCCACATCATGCAAGATCCGCCACCATATGCAACGGTTTCCACAAAGCAGCACTGTGAAAACCGTTCACCGGGACGACGGTATACCCGACCTCTCCTGTCGCTGCCATGGAGACACATCCTCGTCTCATCTGTGAACAGGACTGACTGCCATTGCTCTATGCTCCAATCCAAATGTTCTCGAGCAAAGTGAAGGCGTGCTTGACGATGAGCTGTGGTCAACTTCGGGCCTGTAGCGGGTCTTTTCGGAGTAAGGTTAGCTTCTTTCAACCTTCTTCTAACTGTCCACTGACTGACAGTCACCCCGCGAACTTGACGTAGCTCCTGCTGCACATCTACGCCGGTAAGGTGTCGATTTCGGAGAGAGGTCGAGACCAAAAACCGGTCGTCACGCTCCGAGGTGCACCGGCGTCGGCTGGTATTAGGCCTCCGAGTGAAGGCACCAGTCTCTTGAAACCTTCTGTATACTCTCGAGACAGCGGACTGACTCATATTCAAACGACGAGCGACTTCTCGCTGGTTCAACCCTTCTTGCAACAGGGCAACGACTTGAGCGGCTTCTTCAGGTGTTGTATCCATAATTTTCTTCAAATGACGGCTTTAATTTGCAGAGATGTGTTCAGGTCAACGTCTAATGAGCGACTGATAAGAAAAAAACGATTACAGGGGGTTTTATAGGGGGTTGTGTCGCGCAAGTTGTGAATAGAGCGCAGAGCAGTTTACGGGAGGTTGCGTTCAGTTGCATTCTAAGTACAAGTGTTTATTTAAATTACTGATATTATGCTACCATTTGAAAGCCTAATTACTAGGCTTTAATTATGTAAAACATTATATAGAGGTAAAATAAGTCATTTTTTAGTTATATCACTTTTTATGCGCACTTGAGGCTTGAGTCGATTTACTTGCACGCGAGTGTAGATACCTATTATTCTATATACTTTACAAAAACTCAATCTGTATGCTGTCCTTAAGATAGCGTTCTCATTTAACCCTGTAAATGAGAACGCATTACGTTACAGGTTTGAACTGTATACCTAATAAATATTTGTAATAAGACCTGTGTAATTGGCTTAATATTATAATGTGTATAGTCTGCGGCAATTAGAGATGGGACAACCCTCACGCCGCATATCGACCGCGTTTATCGATTTCTATCTCACTCGCGTTGTTGTTTTTAAAAATGACTTCGGTAGCATCATCGTCACGTTTTATATTTTGGTACTAGCTATATCTTATGTACTTCATGTAGATAACAAATGATTAAATATTACTTGTTTAGCAAGCAACAATGTCGATTTTAGTATGGGCACAAGTGCTTTAACCACAATAGCCTAAATTGAACAAACTTGAGTCAATTTTATTTTAGTTATAATAAACCTAATTTATGTTACTCGAAATGAAATGACGATATAAACTACCTTAGGTAAGCAATGTAAAAATGCCATCTCAACTTGTTGCGTACTATACTTACTTAACCCTTTGACCGCCAATGACGCCTTAAAGCGCCAGACACAATATATTTTCTATTGTGTCTGGATTCCCGGCGTTTAATGGGTTGACGTAAGCCCACATGATGGTAAGTCCTGACAGGATGAAATAAAAATATAGATGTGGCATTCCAACTCACCGTATATCAGAGTCGAAGCACACAATGAGGTCGCGGTACAGGTGCGCGTAGCTCGCCTTCTCTCTGTTCGCCCTGATCAACTCCTGGACTGCGTCTGCCGTTAGTGCCTCAGTGCCCAATTCGTTCACCGATGCTTCCATGTACGAGCAGTGGAGGCTACAAATAAGTTATCATCATCAACAGCCCATTAAACGTCCCCACTGAGAGGCACGAGTCTACACAGCAAAGGGTGCACAGGCCTCAGTCGTTCACGCGAGCCCAGTGCGGATTGGCCGACTTCACGCATAACCTTTGAATCTCTTCGCAGGCGTGCGCAGGTTTCCTCACGATGTTTTCCTTCACCGTAAGAGCGTCGGATAGACGTACTTTATGTATTTCGAAAACCCATTGGTACGTGGCGGGATTTGAACCTGCGCCCTCCAGATCGCCGCTCCGCCGACGCTCCATAATAAGTACTAATGGTTTTATCTCCCGTTATCAAAACTGTCTACAACGCACATGGCACAGGCTTTCCCTCACAAAACCGTAAACCAACACCCGGCGCAATTTTCTCCTATTACAGTTATACTAAAGTTTAATAAAACACGGATTATACAATTTTTTACTTCTTTAAGTAGCAAAAGGATAACGTCAACTAAGTCATTTGTTATCATTAACAACCAAAGAGCGCGTGAAATTAAAGAAATGAAATTACTTACTTGTCAGCAAGATTCTGTCCCTCCTCTTGTAATCGAGCGAGCTCCTTTTTATCCATGCCTTCATCTTGCACAAACATAACCACTAAAGGTAATCCCTGTTAAAATTAAATAAATATATACAATATATTTAAAAAGTAAGGCATAAATATAATGTTTATTAAACTTGAATATAAAGAATGAGATCAAAAACTTTTTGGAGGAACCTATTTTTATTAAAATGACCCGCATATAAATAAATCTTTTCATTCAAAACTCACTTGAAAGGGCAACTTATCTTCCTGTTCCAAACTTGACAGTAAAGTCTTTTCGGCGCACCCTCGGATGTACTCAAACGACTCCTGGTCTTGGTATACGCAGAAATAGCCTGTAATAAATTATTATTCATATAAAATACTTGCCAATTATTAAGGCCCTACCGAAATCAAAATCACTTATGCAACTTCGACGAACATGATAGTGTAGGCAAAAGTCCTACATTAACTATATTAAAGCAGTACAATCTAGATTTCATCGTAAATTGGTAACACTAACGTAGTGATACCAAAACGAGGTTACGATTAAGTCTTAATATCAATTTCCATTGCACACGCCCACGTAGCAACCGCTTGTGCGCTACGACCTCATAATATTCATTGCTAGTGCTACGGCCACCTAGCAACCGCTACATGTGCTACGACACATACCGTCCCCGCTACGGACACACGTGTCCATTCGCCACGCCTGGGACTGCACTCGTACGCGCCGTACATTACAACCGGCATCCAGCCGCTACGAGTGCCACCTAACAAATGCTACAACTCCTAGAAGGCGCTACAAGTGCTACAACCACGTGCCAACGCTACCAGTGCTATGTCCACTTGGCAGCTTCTACTAGTGCTACGACTATAAAACTGCCGCTACATGTGCAACGTCACCTACAAGCCTCTAGTAGTGCTACGCCCACTTAGCTGTCACTACTTGCGCTACGATACGTAGCAGCATCTACCGGTGATACGCCCACCTCGCAGCCTTACTAGTTGCTATAAAACTTCCGCTACATGTGCTACGACCTGGCATCGTTTAGTAGTGCTACACCCACACACAGATTGTGCTATGAATCCGTAGCAGATACTATCAGTGCTACGACACATTAGTGCTGCTGTAGTTTCCGTACTATGTACTGCAGTTTATTCTGAGGCTGCACCTGATTGGCCACTAGATTGTAACAAATTATTTACCTTTTGTTTTTGTCTCTCTATTTTTTTTTTCCGTCCAATAATTATTTTGTAAATATTTGTGGCCAATAAAAATGTTCTGTCTTCTACACATACCGTTAGGCGCGAAGTCCCCCGCATGATGATCCGCGTAGTCTCCACTACGGACGCGTGTGTCCACTCGCCACGACTGCGA
>PQWD01004499.1:0-25801 GCA_019425675.1 Leucinodes orbonalis
TTCAAGGGAAAGTCCTTATATGGTATCAGCTATGGTATAGCTCACATTTGAGGAATGTCTGGTTATTAATTAATTCATTGTAACACCCCTTACAGTCAACGCATCTTTCCAATAAACTGACAGTACATGTAAGGTCATAACCTTATCTATTTATAGGCTATCGTAGTTCAAACCCTATCTAAATATCTAGACTTTTTTAACGTAGGTAACAATGAATGCCTAATTAAAAGTTTAGCTAAAAGTATTTGCACAAATAGCTTGACGGAACTATTAAGTTCTTCAATCTATTCTATCTTAAAGTACCCTGGGAGTCCATTGTACCCTAAAAAATATAGCATACCACATCGACGACTTCCTGCCGCACCATCTCCTTCAGGTCATACCAATGGCCGTGGTCGATCCACTGCCTCAGCAGCTCCAGGGGTGGCTGAGCGCCGTACTGCTCCTTTTGCGGCATGCTCAGGTCGTCCACAAATAGAACACACTGTAGATACATATTTTGGTCGATGCTTTTGATTCTTGGTTAAAAAAATAACTAACTGGATGCACAATCGCACTCAAAAAGTGTCCGCGTCAAAAGTCTACCCATCACGTCAGTTGGGCAGAATTTTCATTCATAATCACTTCGCACGCTAAATGTCATAGTGAAATAGTAGTGTGTTCGTGCTTTTCAATGTGTACCTTCTCATTCTATGACGCGTAAGGTCTAAATTTAAATGAATAATTTTACGTTCTGAATATGACAATAATTACCGGTTGACGTTTCTTCGTGATTGTGGACCTAGTTAATTAATTGTTGATCTAAGTTTTGCTTATTAAATTAAAAGATATTTCATACCTGGTTGGTATGAAATATCTTTTAATTTAATAACCAAAACTAAACCATATAGGGCCCGTTTGGTGGGTTATATGGATTAGTAGGTTAAAGAAGCCGTTTACGAATACCGTAGAAGCGATATCATCTTCATAAATCTGTTCACCATAGCCTGCTGAAAGGAATCTCTTTCTTATAGACATAAGCTTGGCTGTACTTCATTGTTTCTGTCTACTACTAAATTGTTATGCTACGCACGAATAAATACATACAAAACTATTTAATATAAGTTGATTAATACTTATACCTTTTTGCCCATAGAAGGTCCAAACACGCCTTTACGCCTTTTGTCCACTTTCGACATAATGATATCTTGCGTCTAACAACAAATAAAACATATAACATTTAGAAATAGGTACTTAATTAACGGAACGGAATGGAAATGAACATAGATTTGGAATCCGAAAATCGGGCTACGTGGTCTAAATAATATAAGATGCTAGATGGTTAAAGCAACAGTGGTTACTTCTTTATTTATGTAAAGGTTCCAGTTTATCTTTCAAATTGGAAAGTACGGAAAAACACAAAAAAAAACTTTCACTGAGACCTCTTCAAGATTCCTATCTTTTACATATACTAAAAATGATGAAAATCTATAACCAATATTCATCATTAGCTCATTATACGTCCCCACTGAGGGGCACGAGCCTATCCGTATAGGGTGCCTTAGTCGTTCCAGTGCGGATCGGCCGACTCCACGCAAAACCTTTGAATCTCTTTGCAGACGTGCGCAGGTTTCCTCACGATGTTTTCTTTCACCATAAGAACGTCATATTATCAATGTTGAAATGAGGGACTATCAAGTTTCTTGCCGGCTCCCCGTAGAGTCGTATAAAATGATAACAATTGACGACTCAAAAGTAGCGTAAATGATTTAGGTATAACAATTAAGTTATTTTGAGTGTGAGTTATTTTGAATACACGTAGGTATTATAGAAATACTCGCCACCAAACTTCACTGACCTGATTGGCGGTGGTGCGAGCGGAGAAATTGATGGTGTTAGTGATGTACTTCTCCTTAGGCAGCGTGAGGAGGAAGTTCAGCACCAGCGAGGACTTGCCCGTGCCCGTGGGCCCCACCAGCAGGATCGGTATCTTGGACCTCACCATTTTCGACACGAAGTAGCGGAGACAGGCATTCTCGTTTGTCAGAATGATTAATTCGTTGACCTAATAAAATATATTAATTTATAATTGGTATATCTCGGCATGGTATATGCTGTCGCCGGCATCTAAAAATGCTTTTCTTGATAATCATAATAAATTGAACACACGCTTAGTCAAATCATTTTCTGACCGTCAAGCAGCAAAGTTTTCAACCTCTTCCGAGCGGGTATACTTCTTTGTTTTTATAGTTTTATTAAGGCAATTTTCTTCAATTCGTTACTTAGACGGTAAAAAATTGGAGGTATGAAACATTTTTAGGCTAGGATAGGATAGATAATATCTGGTATGCTGGTAACAATATGACTTTGACACATACTTAATCTAGAAGAAAGTGCCCCTTCCGCGAAAATGCCCAAATTATAACAAAGAATAGAAAGTTTCGAAACAGACATATTAATCATATACCTGACCAAATCTTTATTATTTTACACAGTTAACTTTTGCATTTCAATTTAACATTTTGATCTGTTGCATGTGTTAGGTATATAGAATTTAACTTATGAAAATTACCTTCGCATTGGACGCCAATGGCGCCTCCTTCTCCAGATCTACCCATGAGATCCAAGTGCCGTTATTACGCTTGTCATACACGTAGTCAAACACCGTGTCCTTGTCACCGAACAGCTGGTTCTTTGTCAGTTTGAACGACTTCGGCTTGGGATACACTGCATTAGAGCCGTCCAGCAGTTTACGGAAGAAGACGTCGAATTGCTTGCGGCTATCACCTGGGGAATACCATTTTTGGGACCTTGCAAAACCTGTTTATTGGGATCCGTTAAAGGTTTGTAGTTACTTAATGGTTGTTGAAGGCGTTGGTTGTTGGAGTATTAGACTTACTTTGTCTGATTAATCATCATCGTTTAGCATAGCACTTATACAATTTTAATCATCAGGTCATTCAAACGTCCCTAACGAAAGGTACAGAGTGTATGGCCCCAGATTTGTCGACTCGACGCACAGCCTTTGAAGGTGTGCGTGAAGTCGACCACTAAGTCTAGTCTATGACCACAGGGCTGTAGCCTGATAAATACGTAACTTACCTGTTGTTCTAAAAAAATAGTAATTAATCTATGATTTGGATCGTTCTGTCCCGCTTAACCTATTGAGCGCTACAAGACACAGTTGAAAATCTATTGTGGTAAGGACTCCATAAGGTATTAAAGTATATATGTTTTGAAAGAGCATCGGTGGCTCATTGGTGTGAACTGTTGCCCTCCTATCGGGAGGGCTGAGGTTCAAGGCCAGGTAGCAATGTGTTTTCGAATTTTCGAAATTATATATACGTTATCCGACGCTCTTACGGTTTCGCGAGGAAACCTGCGCACGCCTGCGATGAGATTCAAAGGTTGTGCGTGAAGTCGGCCAAACCGCACAGGGCCCGTGGACGACTAAGGCCTAAACACCCTTACGGGTAGGCTCGTGCCCCTCGGTGGGGACGTTTAATGAGCTGATGCTATATGTTTTTAAAAACTATCTACCTGTGAGAGTAGCGCAGAGGCCCCACAGTAGACTAAAGACGAAGGTGCACTGCAGCCACATGGTGCTGAACTGAGCCTCTCCCTCCAACAAGCACGTGAACAATCGTGTGAACGACTGCAAACAAATAGTGTGTTGCCGATTGTAAATACTATATAAACGGTTTTTTCATATGTGTACTTAATAAATATCCACTGACATTCACACAGCGCCATCTAGCCCCAAGTTAAGCGTGAAGCCTGTATTTTGGGTACTAAACAACGGATAAACATACTTATATAATTTCAACACCTAGACCATTACAAACAGACATGTTCATGCACACAAATGTTTGTACTGCCCGGGGATCGAACCCGGAACCCTTGGTGTTGCAGTCGACGTCTCAACCGCAACACCAGTTGGGTCTTCAAGAAAGAAAAAAAACTTGATAAGATTTAAAACAATTTTACTCAGTAATCCTCGAATATATTGTGGACATTTATTGTAAGTTCTGCAATCAAAATACCAACAAACAATAAAACATTAAAGAGTAAAGAAAACCAGATCAATACGTACCTACCTAAGAAATAAAAACATAAAGAGTAAAGAAAATCAAACTGGCACACGATGAAAGCGTCGGTGGCTTTATGGCGTGGACTGTCGCCTTCCTACCGGAAGGGCTGAGATTAAAATCCCGACACGTACCAATGTGTTTTCAAATTTTCGAAAATATATGTACGTTATCCGACGCTCTTACGGTGAAGGAAAACATCGTGAGGAAACCTTCATGCACGCCTGCGAAGAAATTCAAAGGTTGTGCGTGAAGTCGTCCAATCCGCACTGGTCCGCGTGGACGTCTAAGGCCTAATCACCCTACACGGGTAGGCTCGTGCCCCTCGGTGGGGACGTTTAATGAGCTGATGATGATAATGACACAAAGAAAGAGAATCGTATGTTTCATGAATATTTCCTATACTTACAAAGAATTGATGAATCTCCCCAACCACAACAAAGTGGTGACATTTGAGCAGCATAAACTCGAAGATAGGCGGGACTAGCCAGTCGATCAACTCCTGGATAAGTTCGAATTGCTCCGGAATCAGCCGCTTGCTGAGATGGGTATTGTACGATGCTAGGAAAGCGCGCCAACCTGTTGATACTTCTTGTTATAATATAATCAAATAATGTTAAACCTCCAGTCGCTGCTGGATATAGTTTTTTTTTATTTATTTTAAAGAGTACAGGACGGTCAAAACGCTCACTTTATGGTAATTGATACGGCTGACCATGTCAAAGCGCCATTGAAGGAGACTAACAGCTGATAGTTATTCTCCGTCAATTCCGCACGACACTAGAGACAACAGATGTTAGGTCACTTTTACTAGATACAGTGCCCTCATCCCGAAACACAGAAGTGCAAAACACTTCTATATCACGGGACCATATCTGGCACTGCAGTGGTACCTATCTAGACAACTCAGTACCGACACTACCAACCTAGTTATTGCCAGATATTCCGGTGCATCTCTTTTCTCATCCTGCCTTCACAAGCAACCTTTCGCAATCTAACCAAACTCTCGCACAAAAAAAACAAAAAAAAACGCGGAATAAATACACAGTATTTTCCGTTATCCATCCTTCGACTGACTTTTGCGATGGTTGATTGAATAGCACGATCTTTAACTGAACTGAGAAACTGAAAACCGAACCGTAGTGTCTTGCCGATACGTTACCGAACCAGGCAGAAGCGCATCTCTCTCTCTTCAACCTATCGCAGTCCACTGCTGGACATAGGTCTCCCCCATTTTGCGCCAGATATCCCGGTCCTCCGCTTTTCTCATCCAGCCCCCACCAGCGACCTTCCGCAAGTCGTCGTCCATCGGGCCGGAGGGCGTCCTACGCTACGCTTGCCAAGACGCGGTCTCCACTCCAGAACTCGTCTGCTCCAACGGCCATCGGTTCTACGACATACGTGACCAGCCCACTGCCACTTCAACTTGCTGATCCGGCGGGCTTTGTCGGTAACTTTAGTTCTCTTGCGGATTAAATCATTTCTGATCTTATCCCTAAGAGAGACTCCAAGCATAGCTCACTCCATTGCGCGTTGAGTGACTTTGAACTTGTGAACCAATCCCGCAGTCAGTGTCCAGTCTCAGCTGCGTTGTAAGCACGGGTAGGATGCATTGCTCAAAGACTTTCGTCTTTAAGCATTGCGGAATAGTTGACGTTAAGACATGACGTAGCTTACCGAATGCCGCCCAGCCCTGAACCCTCCTACTAGCCATAAGCGCATCTCAAATAATAATCAAACGACTCTTTTAGAAGTGATAGGTTTATTTTTACTATTTTCCATATGTCTTGAACTATTTCCCGTTTGTTGTATTCACTTAAAAGTACATTATTAAAATATCTTATTGCAAAAATAATTACGGAAACTCACCCAGTTGCTCTGGCTCCATGTAAATCATCCCACAGCGGGAGACCGTGGCAGGTGAAGCGAACTCCAGGTCTGCTGGCTCAAATATCAAGTTCATCTTGTTGGTCATCTGTCACAAATTACACGAATAGGCTTGTTACAAAATCTGTGTCTGTATTATAGTATATACCACAGATATGTGGTCTGTATTAAAGTTACTGGTCAGTGTCTGGTGAACCACGTTGTGTATATTTATTAATCTATATCTATATCTAATATATAAAGCTGAAGAGTTTGTTTGTTTGTTTGAACGCGCTAATCTCAGGAACTACTGGTCGATTTGAAAATTCTTTCAGTTCGATAGCTTATTCATTGAGGAAAGCTATAGGCTATATATTATCACGCTACGAGTAATAGAAGCAGAGCAACAATGAAGAATGTTTCAAAATCGGGGTATTTTCATACTTGGAGCTTCCGCTGCGTACGCTGAGTAAATGGTTAAAGTTTCACAAAAGTCATGTATGAGAGTATTGTTTTCCTTTTAAAGGTTTACAAAAAAGTCCGCGACAGCATATGTCTATCTTTTAAGGTTAGCTCACTATGTACCGTATACTATATACCGTGTTATCCCGAATTTAATGCGAGCGAAGCCGCGGCAAAAGCTAGTTTATAATAAGACTCATGTAGAAAATGGTTGATAAGTCAGCTAATATATTAAGTATTCTATATTCTATACATATATTATACATAGAAAACAATCAGACAAGTTCATGAACACAAAAGTTTCTCCGTATGAGGATCAAACTCGGAACTTACAGGGTAGTAGACATCCTCTCAACCAAAATACCATATCCGTCTTCGAATGTTAAAACGCAGAAGTAAAGTTTCACTGGAAACATTACCCCATGCTATACGATATCTACGTTGTCTGTCCTTATAAAAGGCCGTATTTACGTACACCCTTTAAAGACCAGTTTCTTGGACTTCTGGTCTTGCAAATCTGGCAACGAACTCGATGATTCTTTGGAATTGGAAGTATCCATGGCCTGCTGTGCTTACCACCAGACTTACTATCAGGTCATCAACAACAAAAACTGTTGGTATTATGGAAGCCTACCTGTATAATCTCGCCGCTCATGAGCACAGCTTCTTGTTGTCATCCAGCACGGTGTTCATGTCTCTATCCACACTGCGTCTACGGGCCCGTCGAACAGGATCCACTGTCGGTCGCGAGTTATGGACATCGCATACTCGCGGAACGCTATCGCCACACCCCATCCGACCTAGAGTTGTAATTTATTATCAAAATTACAGCCCAATAAGTCCATTGCTTAAGTTGAGTCGCCCTTAACAACTTCTGCCGTCATCAGTTTCGAAGTTCGAACACACATTGTTACATGGCGGAATCGAAGGCAATAGTCCTAAACCAATGAGCCACCGACGCTCTTAAAGTCCTCACCATTCATGCGAATTCCTTGATATAATAGCCGGCTTCTCTTCTTCACTATACGATGACACATGTGTGTCATGTTGCTAAGCAATTTCTCAACCACATGAGTCGTTAAATGTGAGGTCCCAAGTCTTCAGAAACTCACCATTCATGCGAAGCAGGATTGAAACACCCATACAGCTGGCTTATGGTGATCGCTATGATCCGATAGATGGCCCCATTCTCCTTGTGTCGCGGCGTCCTTATGAATTGTATCTTAGCGAGTCCACCAGCGCCGAGCCACTTGGTATAATAGCTGACTTGTCTTCTTCATTTAACCACATGAGTCGCCAAATGTGTGATACAAGTCCTCAGAAACTGACCATTCATTGAAGGATCGAAGCAAACATTACACAATATGATAGTCAAATATGGTTATAAGTCTTGGGCTTAGAACCCCTTAGTATAATAGCCGGCTTCTCTTCTTTATTACACGAAACACACACCATTGATGCAAATCGATTGCTCAACTATTACGCCTCATGGGTCATCATAAATGCGTCATCAAAATCAAAGAAAAAACTGACCATTCATGTAAGCAGGATCGAAGCACCCGTACAGCTGCCCATGGTGATCGCCTTCGGTTGAGATCCGGTAGATGCCCGAACTCCTTGTGTCGCGGCGGCGGCTTCATATGCAGCGCCCGCAGCGAGTCGGCCAGCGCCTGGTACGCCTGCGTCTTCCGCCCATCGGCGGGCCCACTATCATGAACCCGTGACCACCAGCATCATCTCGTAGATCTTGGACGTTTAAATAGACATTCATTTAACAATACAATCGAAGCTTACTTAGAACTTACAAAGACGGCAAATTTTATGAACTCATATTTGTATCAGCTGCACCTCTAAATGTCGCAGTTAACGCATATAAATGTAGTAGACGGCACTTAAACATAAGTAAACATTTCGAAACTATAAACTCTTGGTTTGTATGAAGTACTAGTACTTTCTAGTTCAATCCTTGACGTGAACTGAATGTTCAATAAATAATTACGTATAATTTTTGCTTCACCATCTTTTATTAGACTGTACTTTATATAGGCGAGTTGACAACAAGAAAAATAAGAAAAAAAAGTGTGAACTCGTTCGCGCGGGCTATCCTCACGAGCTAGTTACGAACAAGTCGTCGATCGTCAACCGACTGCACTAGACGTTACGCCTCGAGCCCTCTATGTATATCAGCAAGATAAATAATGAAAACCTTTGCAAACATTATACTTTTTTTATTGAACAGGAGGCAACGAGCATAGGCTCACCTGATGGTATTGACACCGCCGCCCATTGACATTGCAATACCTCAGGTCTGTATGCTGAATTATAAGTACGCCATCACCTGTATGATCTTCTCCAGTACCATTCAGTGGCTGCAGTTCCGCTTCTCCAGATCCTTGTGATGCAGCGCAGCAGCTCGGCGCTCGGGCTGCGATCTCCACGCCCGGAACAGTCAAGTAGATGCCGGCGAACACGGCACATCCTGCCATTCAAGAATCAAGCACTCGTACTCTATTTTCCAAGACTAAATGCATTATATAATTGGCTTCATATGAAAATAATACTAAATAGATTGATACTGATAGTCTAGTGCCAGATATCGCTCACTTCTGTGCTTCACACAATACTGTAGCTAGTGAAGTTACCGGCCGTCTCAAGCGACGAGCGCATGGCAGTGACGAATATGATCACTTCTACTGTAACGAATTGCCTTCAACACTGCATCAGACATGGTCTGGCCGTACACTCAATAAAATAACCAAAATATTAAATTACCACTGAAAACGCAGTCCCGACATCTACTATAAGCTAAAAAGTTCTCCAATTACCCGTGATACCGTAAACGTACTTGCAGAGAACTTCGGCATGTTGACGTCTATGATGCCCTCAACACCAACTGTGCTTCGTCTTCTCCGGATAGTTTTTCTTTAGGGCACCAGAGGCGAGCAGCACCGACTTGACAGCACGCATGCCATAATCATAGTGGTTCTGCGACGACAGTTGCTCGAGCATAGTTGTACGCCTGCACTATTTACGTGCTAGCCTGTTATAAAATACACTCATCATCATCACAGCCGTAGCGTCGCACTGCAGGTATAGGTATTCCAACACAGCATCGATATGTTGCGATTGAGCCGCAACCCACAGGTCTTGTTGGTCACAGATGCCTAAACATCACCATCACATTCACCGTGCAAAATTTGTTACATAACAAGTCTACAGAGTTTCAACTTTCCTTACATATATCGATTAAGTATTTCCCTTGAACTAGTCAAAAAGCCAACGTACAATATGATCACTACGGTCCACATACAAACCGTTGAGTAGAGGTGATCTCGCCAATCATAGCGTAGTCTGGCACCATCATGGCCACGGTGCGGAACAGCACCTTCAGGTTGTCAGGCAGCTCAGTGCGGCCTGCGTAGCTGTAAGACAAACAGAGATGCTGTTTATATTTATGAGAGGGTACTGAAATATTTAATAGAAATGTTAAGAATAGAATAAAAGAGAAAAGTATTGAAGAGCCATGCTTCGACATGAATAGGAGGCTCAATCAGAGTGGTACCACCATCAACACCATACTGTACTGTGCATGTTATGCAAATAATGGTAAAAAATCTTATTAAAAAAATCATCGTGAGACAACAAAATTTACCGACATAGCCCGTCGAATCAGCGAGTTGCTGGAGCCGATGGCAGTTGGAGCAGAGAGTTGTAGAGTGGAGACTGCCTCGAGCAAGCGTCGACGCCTTCCATCCCGATTGCGGTGGTGGAGGTGGGATGAGAAAAATGGAGATCAGCATATCTGGTACAGAATTTGGAGACATGGATAGGTTGAAGAGACAAAATATACTCACCCAGATTCATAGTGATAAACACCGAGCAAGTAGGTTCAGACTGATCTCGGTGCCCTCGAAGATGAATCTCTTCTCACGGCGCAGTATGGCCAGCTGGATGGAGAGGATCTGCTGCGCGACCACGGACAGCACCTCCAGTTCGATGCGGTTGAACTCGTCAAAACACGCCCACGCACCTGACTGCGCCAGACCCTGGACACGTAAGTGAGAATATTTCTGGGACTTTAAACTTAATGGTTATTCTTGCTTACTCATAGTTAGTACCTCCATGCAGTTTATAGGTCAGCAAGATGCCAAAGCCTCATTCATATCAGCAGGATGAACCACTGGCCGGTGAGTGTGCCTCCGATCTCAAAAGTAGCTCACCTTAAAGAACTTGCCCAAGGCTTTGTAGTCCAGTCCGTCGGAACAGTTAAACACCACACACTTCTTGGCCACAGCCTTCCAGGTCTTTTGGTCTCAGTCTTGCCGGTGCCAGCAGGACCTTCGGGAGCGCCGCCCAAGTTCAGCTTTAACGCGCTCATTAACGTTCTGTAATGAATTCTTAAGCTATTAGGAGCAAACAAGCAAACGCTCATCTGGTGATAAATGGCATCGTTAAAGTAGCGCAGAATTGCCTCGCTCGTTTAGAGAACGGGTCTACGTTCCGCGTCGTCACCGAAAATCTGTCTTCAAAGATCTGGTCTTCAAAGCTCTGTCATGATCAGGCGTATCACTTACCATCAGGTGAGCATCCCGACCGTCCTGTTCACTATGTCGCATAAAAATAACGTTATTCATACAACCACTTCACATCAGATAACTCGTCAAATTGATGAGTTGCAGTTATCAGTAAAACCACTTAAGTCCAGGTGAACTGTTAAATTAGTTGGTCAATAAAATAAAACCCAATAGACCTGTAACATCTGTCCGTGAGGGGAGTTGCGACGAGCCGTCCCGTGTTGCCCAGGTACTCGAACCCGTAGTCCACGTCCGTGGTGATCATGGAGCACACGACGCGGTCGCCGCGCCAGTAGTACCGCAGCTGCGAGATCCAGTTGAAGTCTGTGATGTCACGCACGTTCTTGATCACCATCTCTTCGAGGATCGACCGACCTGGTTTGTGTATGATTGTTGGTTAGATAGATAGACACTAAAATGCTCTTGCAGTGGGACGTTCATCATTAGCTCATTCAACGTCCCCACCGAGGGACACGAGCCTAATGTCATAAAAAATGACTACTTATAACCTAAAAAAATGTCGCTGGTGAAGCCTGGATGAGATAAGATAACTGGGATATCTGGCGCAATCTAAGAGGTAGACCCGGTACTACTAGGTAGAAGACTCGGTACAGAGTCATCTAGGTAGGTACCACCGCAGTGCCGGATATGATGCCGAGAAATAGAAATGTTTTGTACTTCTTTGTTTCGGAATGAGGATACTGCTAGTAGGCCAGGCTAGTGAAATTACCGGGTATAAGAGACCTAACTTCTGTTGCTCGGGTGACGGCGCAGTGATGAAGAATAATTTCTGTCTATGAGTCAATCAATATATATCAATGCCGCTCTGTCATGGTCACGTCCTGTACACTTATTATTATTAAAAAAATCGAGCAGAGACCAATATTCAGTAGTGGTGCAATAGTGTTGAAGAGAGAAACGTTAGCAAGCATTGTTCACCATGCACGTCCAGCACGATGAGCGCTTCCACGGTGATCCGGTTCCCAAGGTCCAGCTCTCCCTGCACCAAGTACACCAGCCCCGTTATCTGTTCCGTGCTCCTCTGTACTAGCTCCGGCAGACTGAAGTTCTGGATCGCTTCGATTGCCTGAAGCACAATGTTCTCTTGATGATTGAGGTAGGCAAACGAGCAGTTGGTTCTCCTGATGGAAGTAATACCACGCATGGACACTCGGTACTCTATAGGAGCAGCGAGTACGTTGCCAACCGTTAAAAGGGAGAGAGAAAAGGAAAAATGAGAGGAAGAAACTGGATTTGGGTCTCCTGTAACCTCTCCAACTCGGCGCAACAAGGCCAAGCGTTGTTTCGCACGCTGATTTCTTTTGAGGTCATGTTATCACTATTCCTAATCGTGCCGAAGCACAGCTCTCTCACATTTTTCTTTACATTACCATCACCCCACACAGGTCATATTGAAAAGCATAAGCAGCGTACCTCAGTGGTGTACTGCACGCAGGAGCCGGCCTGCACGATCTGTCCCGGCCACGCCAGCACCCAGTCCTCGCGCCGGCTCACGGCGTACGCAGCCACCGCCTCCGCCGTCACGTCGCGAAGGCTCACCACCATCTGCTGCTCCAGCTGCTGCAGCCAACGCTCCACCATGCCCTGGACACCACAGTTTTATTGCGTTGTACAACACATGATGTCTATTCTGCTCCCGTTGTCATAAATACAGCAAGATGAGAGTATTTTATAAATCAGAATCCCTGAATCGAGATACACATGGAACATTTTCTTTTCATTTTTACCACTTTATTCGACGAAGATACGTAAAGTATATTATTACAGTCATTTTTATGAAAATCTACCAATTTATTTTCATATAATGCCAATTTTCCACGTTTTCATTTTTTGGGCTTACTGTGAATATAATAACGAGGAGGTGCCCCCAAACTCTTGGAAACTATTGCTAGCCTCTTTATAGATATGACGAGACTGTAAACTAGAACGTCAGAATTATTACCTAACACATTGAATTGTTTTTAAAACAGAGCATATCATGAAGCTCATGTAACACATGTCTTGACTTCAAATATTCTATGAACCATACCTTAGCGTCCGCTGGCTGGATACTCGTTGACAATTTTACAATTCCCCTCTGCTGAAGCCATGCCTATGATATCCTTGTTTGCATTGAACTCGAGGGTGTAGATGCCTTCGAAGCATTTCTTGAGGTGAGGTTGTACGCGCATAGGGTCTTTCGTCTCCGATAAGATCTCGAGCAATTCATCGTTGGACAAGAAGAAGAATCTAAAAATAGAATATTGGGCGTAAAACGTGAAACGGAATGTGATGTAATATGAACACGCTTTGGAAGTTAAGTTCATCTTCCTACAGACCTAATGGGGTTCCCATTGGCCCCTGACTTTAAATGATATAGGGATTTTATCAACAGAGACATCTGATAGAATGTGACTTGGCTTCTACTATTAACCTTTACTACGTACAATTAACTTATTGAGTCGCAGAAAGTCATATGATTACTTAGACGCAAAAAGATTTGTTTGTTTAAAAATTCCGATTACTTAAAGAGTTAACTAACCAGGAACTGTCAGTTGGGCTACAGTAATAAAAACAATGAATCTCTTGAGTGGCAGAAAATCAGCCTTTGACACATACTTTTTCTTATAGCTTAAAATTTGCCATATCTTGATTCAACTAACCTTGGGAAGAACAGGCGTTTCTTCTCCAAATAATCATTCAAGCCGCGCTGTATGTCATCCAGCAAGGCGTTGTTATAACGCAGCTTCTTCAGCAGCCCGGGATAGTCGGTGGCCGGCAACACCATGGGCTCCTTCTGCGTGGCGGTCATGATGTTCCGCCACTCCTTGTCTACGTCGCGGAAGTTCCTTGCCTCTGTAGGCATCTGTCGCATAATGTCCTCCGACGAGAATATCGGCTCTAGGTACATCCATGTCGCTTGGCACTGAAAAAAAATCGGGTTTTAATTATGCAATATTTTGCTAACATATTGGCTCCGAGTCAAATGCGATATAAATGTGAGGTACATTTGTATCACATTTGCTGTAAACAAATGCAAATCCTTCTTATCAGAGAAAAAGATAGGAGATATCCAGTCAGATATTTTATATGTGTGCTCTTTATGTCATTGTATTTTTATTAAAATAGTTTTTTCATCAGAACTACCGCGCCTGAGAAAGAGACAAAAAGGCTTTTTCAGAATTATATATATCTATAGGACATTACATCAAAGGAATTCATGGAGGTCGGGTTTAAAATATTTTCTTTTCATCGTCATTGTTATAATTACCTGTAACCACTGGTCCAAGATATCCTGCATGCTGATAAGCTTCTCCTCCCAGGCTACCATGTCGGACTCGAACGCTTTCACGTACGGGGAGCCGCGCATCGTCTGCGACTTCAGGATGTGGTCATCGAGCTGCTGCTGAATGTCATCCAGACCGGTCAGGATGCCCACACCGGTGTCTCTGTCAAATGTTAAGCCATAAAAAGACCACATGGTGACATGCCATCCATTTTAATTTGTTCTTTAATTTCTAATCATTTACGATTTGTTTTACTTTTCGTCATATTTTTTTGCATGTCGTTATGCAGACCGAAAATACTAAAAAACCAATTTCTCTTGAACCCATCATAGTCCGCAGCTGGACTTAGGTTTGCTATATTTTGCGGACCTTCGTAATTCTATCCATCCTCTACCATCAGATCGGCCAAGATTCTATTCACTATAACTTTTAATTGGTTAATTCGGGGAGTTATTTCGGTAACTTGAGCTCTCTTACGCATTATTTTTCTTTACGTAAAAGTGATAATAGGACCTGGACAAAGAGAGAAATAACTTGTAAGGAGTCAAGAATTGCGCGTGGTGGCAGCGAGAGGGCTGAGCCCGCGCGCATCCCCTGCGTTTTCGGCCTGTATAACCATAAGGTTGAGTCAGGCCATGGGTGGTGGTGGGATGTTTATCCATGAAAGAGTAGTCTCTAGCAAAGTTGTGTGAAATTGAATTTGAAAACTAATACCTCTGCCAATGTCCCTGTCTCTATGTTACAAGTGTCCTTGCCAAACACCCACTCACCTATACGGCACCACCTCAAACTTCACCCCGCACCACTCCTCTTTCATCTTATGCAGCGCCTTCTCTAGAGCGTACTCCTTCGAGGCGTATTGCTCGATCTCCTCGAGCTGCGCGGCGTGCACGTGCACCCCCTGCTCCACCATGTCGGCGAGGGACGCGTCCGGCCCGTGCTGCACTTCCACGCCGACTAGCTCGCTGATCTTCGCCCAGTGGCGGTCACGCATGCCCTGGGGAACACGTTCATTATGGAATTACATAATTAGGTTCAGGAGAATTATATCAGCGTTAAAAAAAATACAAATAATAATTTTAGTAAGTGTCCATTAAAACGCTTAAGAATGTTAATTATTGTTTAAAATGGTTCAGACTGTATTTTTGTTTTGTTATTCGTCTTGCTTGGTTTTCCAGCCCTTTTACCTTTTAAACGCCAAGTTATAAATGCATTGCCGTGCCCTGGACGCCACAGCACCAAATAAATAAAAATACCTACGACAAATATAGTAACCATCAACACGTTTATTTCACATTTTTAAGAGACAGATTTTTGTCACGTATATATGACGTTAGCATACAGGGAACGCAAGTGCTTGTCATGTATATACGACGTTAGCGGTCAAAAGGTTAAGGACTCTGATAAAACGATAAAAAAACTCTTGTCAATAATTATCTAGACCATATTGTTTATAATCAATATAATATTTCTAGAAAGCAAAGTTATAATGCAATATTATATTATAATAAGTACAAAGTTTATTCCTATATATCGATTGATTTTATCATAGAGTTCTTTTTTTATCAAAGTTGAATACAGATTTTAATTACCTACCTTGTTACAGATCGCGCACAGCACCGGCAACAGCACTTTGAACTTCTCCAGCTTGTTACGGACCATGTCGGCGATGCGCTTGGCCCCGGGGTACTCGAACAGCTGTTTCCCCAACTTGTACAGCAGTTTCCACCACGCCTCCACGTCCTCGGAGATCTGCTCCGCGTCCAGTCCAAGAAACGGCCCGTGATACCTGGATTGACAGCGAAAATTTGGGGAGCGCGAAAAGAGCCCCGTGACGCAAGGTTTGTTCTCTTGCGTCCAGCGCACCCTGGGCAATCTGTGTGGACAGTCTAGCCGGTAACGCATATTGGCTGATCCTTTCACTACGTTATGGTATTTCAAGAAAAAGGGCACTCTTTTTCGACTCCATAAGAAGAAGAAGCGATAAAATTAATTGGGATTATTCATGATCAGTCTTTTACACTAAATGATGGACACGAATGTTTTTTTTCTTCGCTAACAGTCAAGGCCTGTCAACGCAATGACAATGCAATGTATGATCTAGTAAATGTCAGCATCTTCGGTTGATAGGGCAGAATTGTGTCCCCGAAACATGAAAGTACTTCGTTGAACCAGGTCTACTAGTCAGTAGGTATTTTACTCAGGGTTTTAATTGTAGTGAATTTATATGTAATGGGTAGTAACAGCGCTATGGGGTAACTAATGGCATATCGGGCATCAAACATAAAAAAATATCTGGTAGAAATTGTATGCATTAAATTTGTATGCATCCTATGTTTAAGTTTAACTTTAAGTAAGTTTCGGATTTATTTGTTGCATCAAATAAAACAATTTTCTTTCATTCTTGTAAACGTTACTGTACCATTTTTCATATCCGTCGTAGAAGTCAAAGGCGGTATGCCAAAGTTTGTGGAAGGGGTCGACACCCGCCAGCATGGTTTGCAGGCTAAAGTACACCGATATCTCTTGGTCGAGAAGCTGCTCCTCGTTTATTATGTCCTCAGCTTCGTACTTATCGTCCTGCCGAAAATTTAATACAATTTTGAAGGTTTGGTATTTAAACAAGTATACCTACGCCTAGTGCTTTCAGACACACCACGTAAACTTATTTATACAAGTTTTGTTCATAACTTATAAACCCTAGTTCTAAAATAGGTAAATCTTTTCTTCACGCACTACCGAGCACTGGATACTGGAAATTATTAGCTACAATTTACTAAGGCAATAAATGCAACGAAACATTTTGAATGCAATGATTTGTATTATTGCGTCTTTTCGCACAAAACCGGGAAAACCGGGTCAAAGAACCAGGCAGTGGAATAACTTGATACCGGGCATCGCGTTTCGGTGACCGGTTCAAGCGAATAAACTCCGATCGAAGAATTTAAACGTTTTTGACCGCATTTGACATCCGCAAATATAGACGGTAAAAGATATCGCCAGTGTAAACATAACATGCTATTCAGTCCGATGATTCAACGTCTCGTGAAAATTGGCTGGTGACGGGTGGATGAGTCATATGAGCATAGGAGATACTCTTTTTATCCAGCAGTACCTAAGTAAGTTCAAGAGATAAATAATAATTTGAAGTTATTTTTAAAATAAGTAAGCTTACCATTAAATTCTTGTTTATATCATCAATCCTTCCAACTACGTCTCTAAGCAAATCAAGATTCAGCAGCGGTGGATCGAACCTTCGAAAAACTTCTAGATCCTTCTCGTGCCTTTTCAGTTTTTCTTCGAAGATCGCCTTACGGCTGCGAAGTTTGTCCTCCGCCATCGTCTTCTTGGTGTACAGAGTCTTGAGGGTCAGGTCGATGGTCTCTTCCATGTCCAAGGGCCAGAGGAAGACGCGAGTGTTCAGATTGATATCCTCAACTACATAAATAAATACAACAGTCTATGAATTATATTCCGACAATTATTTTAGGGTTCCAGTTTGCTCTTAAGACCCAAGCCGACATCTCCAGCTCATACAGCCGACCATCAGTCGTAGCGGTTTTCAACTGTTCAATGGTTTAAGCAAATTGCGTCCTAAAAAGAGACACTACATAAACATTGCAGCTTACAAAATCCACGACCAAAGAAAAGTTCTGGCATAACAGAGAAAGCGACTAAACATAAAGATTTTCGTCGCGAATGCACTGAATTAGTCAAACATGTGCATTAATCAAGCATAGTTGAGGGGGTTGAGCTACCTCTCTAGTGACCCACCCCTCTAGTGACACCAAGAGGTGCCTTATTCATACGTACGTATAGTTATATGTTGTACGTCAGGAAGCATCACGAAGAGGCCCCAAAAAGGTGTGGGCAAGGCTAGGGCTAACTCCAAAACTCTCAGTTGAAATAATTTTATCATATAAAAGATAATGGATGTCTTCATGTAAAGCTTACAAGAAAGGATGTTGCGTGGCGCATCAGAAAGACGTTACTCGGCTGGTTTGGTGCGCGACTTCTGCGGCAGGTTCAACACTATGCAACAGTCGCGGCACATCCTGCATTTATAACAATATCGTCAAGTGTCGAGACTAGTAATTGGTTCTTATTTGTTTGTATCAAGTTCGATCCCTAGGCCGTTCTAAAATTAGTAATAAGTATGTTTATCAGTTGTTTAGTACCCATATTTCCAGATGCTTAGTTTGGGGCTAGATGGCGCTTCCTGTGTGAATGTCACTAGATATTTATTTAATTAGACTGTCACGAGCTGATTGAAGACATTTTAAACGCGTTGCATTCCTTTACCTCAGCATTTAATTATTAGGAGAAAAATAACCAGTAATAGCATCCATAACTTACAGCTATGTAATTGATCAGCTCCACAAGTTGCGCCGTTGTTTCCGGGCTCTCAGACGATCGCGCCGCCATCTCCTCATACACATTGCATATTCTGAAAGTAAATAAAAGATATTTCGGAAATACATACATTGATGCTGATGGTTGCTGATGACCGTTGATGTTTTTCACTGCATCTTTCATCATTTGACAAAGCTGGGTGGAGCGGAGCATGTCACAGAATAGCGCAGTTTATATAGTAATATAATTGATCCCAGCCATAATTTCAGTTATATATTTATGGAAATTTTAGAAAATTGTAATTAAGTATAATACTCTTACTATTTTAACCGCGCTTATAGCTGAGCGCGGCTCTCTGCCGGAGCAAGTCTCCTTATCATCATCAGCTCATTAAACGTCCCCACCGAGGGGCAGGGTGGTGTTTAGGCCTTAGTCGTCCACGTGGGCCCAGTGCGGCTGGCGATGCGACGCACAACCCTTGAATTCTTAGCAGGGCGTGAAGCAGGTTTCCTTCGGTATTTTCTTTACCGTAAGAGCGTCGGATAACGTACATATAAATTTGAAATTCGAAAACCCATTGGTACGTGGCGGGATTTGAACCTCAGCCCTCCCGGAAGAAGGGCATCAGTCCACACCATTGACCACCGACGCCTCAAATGATATAAAATAGGATGTTATTATTTTATACATACGCCCGGTTCCACTTCCTATTGATGGCGATGAAATGGTCGACAATATGCTGACGCAAGCCATCGACAATCTCCCACATGCAGTCGTTGATGGGCCCACAGTCCAGCATCACCATGTTCAAGGTATGTTCCTTCGGAGGAACAGTATCTCGTCACGGAGCTCCTCGTACATGTAGATGCGGGTGGAGAAATTCTGGCAGAACAAGACAGAACGACTGAGAAGCATATTTGTAACAGGACGGCCTAGCTCTGTAGTGGGATGTTAAAGGCAAGTATGTGAGTGAGACATGACTACTAACTGCGGAATTGAATTACAAGTTCAAGGTCACTCAGCGGGTAACGAAGCAAGCTATGCTGAGGATCGGTCTGAGGGATAAAATAAATCATATTATTTGTTAGAGAACTAAAATGACTGATATAGCTCGTCGGATCAGCGAGTTGAAGTGGGAGTGAGCTGGTCACATATGTCGTTTAACTGATGGCTATTGGTGCAGAAAAGTTCTCAAGTTCTGGAGTGGAAGTAAAAACAGTGTAACCTACGTCCCCTAGCGCGATGGACCGACGACTTGCGAAAGGTCGCTGAAGGAAGCTGGATGAAGAAAGAAGCTATATTACCGAAATACCTGATTCAAAATGGGGACATGTCCAGCAATGGATAGCGGCAGTTTTAAGAGACTATGAAAACAAAAGAAGTATTGCAGTCTCACCTTTTTCTTCCGCCAATACAAAGTTATGTTCTTACTGTAGCTGCGTAAAAGGGTGAGACGCACAGCGATATCACCGAATAATGTGCCTTAACATAACGCCACTAGTGTCATCTTTATATACCTTAAGATATGGTGGCGGATCCTGTGCGAAAAACTGCAGAAGATCCTGCTTAGCGGTGCCGTCGAGGATGTAGTAGTACTCCTTGTAGCGGCTGAGAAACCTGACGGGCCCCGGCCGGTTCACGGCGAAGTATTTGATGCAGTCGTTCACTAGGTCTACCATATACTCTTCATCAGGGTACACCCCCATCAGGTACGGCTTCGGACGATTGCACCTGTATTTTAGGGAGCAGTAGATACTTGAACACTTTCATTCAGCCCGTGATATTGTCTTAAATTCACACACATTGCAGCACACAATATTCAGATTAAAGCGCGGTAAATTTATAACATCTTATTTTCCTGACGTGGTCCAAAAATTGTGTTTTGTTCAATCAGCTCTTGATATTTCATGCTAAACTTAAGGTCTTTTTCAACAATGGTGAAGTGTTTTGGCATAATTTCTACGCTTAGCAATTAGTCCTTATGAGTGATGTAATCTCACAATTTCTCGTGCCATAACAGTATTAATGCTTTTGGCACAGATGTGGGCAGGGTTAAAGGGTAAAGAAAAGTAATGTTCAAAATGTTTCACTTACATTGCAGTATCTTCTTCTGAAACACGACAGTATTATAGGCGATTACACAACTCACATCCACTGGATTTCTTTCATTGAAAAAACTGCTACCACAATTCAAACGTATTAATCTTCTTCCCATCTCCAGTATGAATTTCATTATCTAATTCTCGAGTGCGTTGTTAAAATATTAAAAATACTAATCGTTATATATTTGTCAATCTTACATTAAAGACATTTTCCTTTTTGGAGAAATTGGAATAAGTGTCTTATAAAAAGATGCTTTCTCAGGTACTCAGGTATTTTACCCCAGCACAGCGAAATGTATATAATAAGAACTTAAAAAAATTCCAACCTGGATACATGATAGCATCAACACTGGGCAACTGATAGTTGACATTGATGATGGCGTGAACCCACTTGACGATCTGCACGCGCATCTGGTAGAGGGTCGGCTCGAAGGTTATGTTGGTTGTGCCGGGATGGCCGTGGACCTTGATGCGGATGAGGGGTCGCTTGATGAACATATAGTCACGGTATTCGCCGGAGTAATTGTTGCCTTCCTATATGAAAATCAAAAACTAAAATGAATACTGAAAAGACTATCAGAGGCCATTAACGAAAAGAAATTGAAAACATATAATGATCCTAAACATATTTGTTAAAGTTTTAAACTTGAACAAATATGTTGAGGATCCTACAGTGCCTGTTTTTCCGTAGCAGAAGCTTAAGCTTAAAACTATGGTAATAAACTTATGAAATTTTGTAAAATATACTGACGTAATTCTTAAGTAAGATATTTAATACTAACCCAATAATATTTAAAATACTCTGCAAAGTGATAGACACTCCTCTCCACCAAATCTCGCACTTGCCTTGACATTAATGCATGTATACATCTGAAGTTAAAAAAAAATACAACATGTATTAAAGATAACAATGGTTAACAAATATTATTAGGATGCAAAGCTTTTTTTCTTTTAACGAGTAGCTTGGACCCTAAAGTCTGGAAGATAGCACATGAGCCTTTATTAAAATAGATCTTTTACAGCTACTTTGTTAAAATCTATGCTTTGCTTCTCTTATTCAAAATGTTAAAATACCTTTGACGACCCATTTGGTGTAGCGGTTGAGACGTCGACCGCAACACCAAGGGTTCCCGGTTCGATCCCCGGGCAGTACAAACATTTGTGTGCATGAACATGTCTTTTTGTAATGATCTGGGTGTTTTCTATGTATAATATGTATTTCCAAAAAAAGTTAGAAGTATGTTTATCCGTGTTTAGTACCCATATACAAGAGACGCGAACTTGGGGCTTGATGGCGCTGTGTGAATGCTAGTGGAAATTTACCTGAAGAACTGCTCCACTTGAAACGTTGATTCCTTCTTCTTTTTCGCTACGTAGATAGACCAGTGCTTCCTCATTTTGATCATAGTATCAGCCACATCGATGAGCCAATTGTCCATCAGCTCAGATCTCGTTTCGTTGCACAGTTTTGTCAACCTCTCGGTGAATTCTGGTATGTACTGCGGAAACGGCGTCTCCTCTTGCATTTTGTTCATGTCACAGATGAGCATGTTCTGGTATCTGGGTGTGGAAGAATATCATTGCGTCATTATCATGCTAAAAAGTATCGTGTAGCATATTAGTCTAACAGCATTTGGACTGGTTAAATGAAAATTTTCTGCATCCGCGTACCTTTCATATAATAAATTGCATCGCTTTCAGTCTTAGTTTTATTAGTAGTTAGATAACATTAAATCAATAAAAAAAAGCTCTAACAGTAGCAGCTTCTCCTGGTAGAGAATCTGGCCTGGCAATGACAACCTTAAGAAGACACATGCCACATTCTGAGTAGCTGTGTTGTTGTAATCTTTAAAAATAATGGATGGCGTTGCAAATTCTTGTAGTAAGTGATCGCCGTTGTTGAATAACACGCGACATACTTACTTTTACGCAACTACATGCCAGTACCGTCAGAAACGTCAATTCTCAACAAGATAAGACGTGAATTTTTTTGACAGTTGCACACTCTTACGTGCGTATTCTCTGGGAACGAATTTGCCACTAAAAAAATTCGAAGGATCCACCGGGAGATTTGACGCACGGTCACAAGCTTGCACAGAGCACAGAAAAGGCTATTTATGGCACTGTTTCAGGTGGGCGCTGTAATAGCCGGGTGCATTTTTCGCGTGATTTTTTGCGTTTTGTGGTGTAGGAGGCCCTCCGGCTCGAAGACTTGCGATAGGTTGCTTGCTGGTGGAGGCTGAATGAGAAAAGCGGAGTACCGAGATATTTGGCGCAAAATGGGGACGACCTATTTCTTGCAGTGGACTGCGATAGATTGAAGAGGGAAGAGAGAGTTCTCGCATTCGACAGGCCTGAATACCGGAAGGTTGACCGGTAGCAAGGAGGTGAGTCACCTGTCATGCCATATCCTACGCAGCTCCAGCAGCAGCGGGTTGCCCTGGCAGTAGCGGTAGTGCATGGCCTGTCGGGCGCGGACACAGGCCGCGTGCCACGGCACCGGCGCGCGCACCGCTAGCGCCGGCCACAGCGGCGGCAGGAACGCAATGCGCAGGCGCGCGCACTCCGCGGGGTCTTCCAGCACGTACGCTAGCAGGCATCTGCGGAAAACATCGAATGAAAATATAAATGTATTATGCAGAAAATATATATTGCATAGTTTACGTTTACAGGGTATATCGGTACTGATTGTCGAGCTAGGTACGCAAATTCGTTCCATGGAATAGAAGTGTTTTGCACTTTTGTGTTTTAGGGAGAAAACAAGTGGTTTGCCGAGCCTTGAAACGGTAACAAAATATGGCGACGCGGCCATATTACCACTTCGCTCGGCGAAAGACAACGCAAACTTGATGTTACACGTCGCTTTACCTAGTAGACAAGGCCCTCGTATATTCATGGCAAGCATTTGGCTGTCCACCTCCCCTCCCCACCCCCCCATCCCCCCCCGCCCCCCCCCCTCTCAAATCAGCCTCACAACCCACCCTCCCTGACACCCACTTCTACCCTCCCTCTCCTCTACACTCCTCAAACACCAGCTCTTCTGGTTCCCTCCTCAATCACTCACCCATTAAACTTCTCTAACAGGCATCCCACCAACCCCTCCCCTCTGCCCCCACCCCCCCTCCTCCCTCTCACTGCCCCCCCACCCGCCCCATCCACTCCCCACCCCACCCCACCCACCTCCCCCCCCCCACCCTAACCCCCCCTCACCCATCCCACCCACCCAAACCCTCACCACCCTCCCCACCTCACCCCCCCTCCACTCTCCCGTCTCGAAAACCCGACCACCTACGCCGCCCCACCGTCCTCCTCGTCCTCCCCCCCCCCACCCGCCGTACCCCGATTTTTCAACAGGGTTTGCTTTCGTGTGCACGGTCCGGCTCGCCTGCCCAGTACAGATGGTTCCTGTAGCTATTCCAACCAACATCGTATGCTGTTCCCACACGGCCTTCCACTTGCTTTAACTCTTGATCGGAAATGCCGAGGCAAGAGGAGCATCCGATTTAGCACTTCATCATTCCATCTTTCTCATTTTGTTTTTAGTTTCGTTTCGTGCTATCTGAATGTGTGCATGACGTGTCTTCCACAAAATCTTATTCTTGACTAGGTAGGCCTTTGCATGAATGACCCACCCCACCCTATTCGTAGTTCATCCCTGCCAGGGGGCCTGATCTTACAACGACATTGTTTCACCCTTAATTTAACCTGCTTCCACTGTGAACTACGCTCTGCCTACCATGCCTAAAATATAGAGCAAGGTGAAAAGCAACATTAATACGCACTCTTAAAGCATACTTAGTTATAAATACAAACGACAACTAATAGTTTTACGAATATATTATTTTACCCATTACTAGCAAAAACAAAACTTTTTGCGAATGTCACAAACGATATGACCTTATCTTTTCAATGTTCAGTATCCGACAAGTCCCATCTTATTAAAATCAGTAAAGACCGTTCCCTCGTTCACAACCACCGACCTAAATAATATTCAATACGCGTCTCACCTTAACTCAGACGGTATTGCCTCACTTTCAGCACAGTGAGTCGTTCTCGTTATTGTTTCGGGTTCCCCGTAATTTCCGCTGATTTTCAAACGCCGTGTCTGTCAGTCTTCCTCGGCTGTACATCAATACACTGACTTTCGAAGTCCTAACTCCTGATGGACCATTCTTTCTGGATTTTCTTTTATGCCTACCCCCATTTATATGCACAATTGTACCGTTTGTTAGATCCAATTTGCGTAAAATTAGCCTAGATTTTACGAGCCCACCGCATATTTATAATAGATATGCGCCAAAAGAGGGCAATAAATCGCGCCGCAATCGCGATCCCACGCTTCTCCCACGCTGGCATAAGTGTGTTTGGAAAGCCCTTAACCGGTGATAATTCTGTGGTGAGTCATTGTGCAGGTCCATTGCGGGTGACGTCTAGCGCGTTCCAGGCTCCTCTAAACACTTCAACGGTGATGTGCGCTGAATGGTGCCCATACTGCAATATGCTGTCGCCGATGTATCTTGTTCGATCCAGTGTTCCCTTGTATATGCATCTCAGAATCTCCCCACATGCCAATTAAATACCCCAAATAAAGATTCTATTAGCGGACCTTGTAGCTCGAAAGTTTGGCGTTATCCTCTCTGAGATTCTTTGTCATCATTGTTTTTTGTTGATGTGACCCTCCGCGCAATTCACAATCTTTAGATGCTTCATGCTCTGCTTGTCCTTCCACAAACTGCCACTGTTCAATTTTTTCAATATAAATACATTGAGCCTGTTCTCCAAGGGTCTATTTTCCTCTGTATGTATAGGATTTAATCGCTTCAGCGTATTTCCTTTCGGTAAACACAATTGTTGATGGCTACCATGCTTAATCGGATGGAAACGTGTGCAATTACAACTTCCCGTTACAGTAAATTTCTTTTCTGCAACAAACTGGTAGCTAACATTCATCCGCACAACATATCTTTGATTGGCGCTTACCTGTCTTTCACCTCGAAACAAGCGATTCCTCAATTCTGCTTGATTTAGTTTCAGTTACTTGTTCCCAGTATCGTCCCTCAGTTACCCGTCAGAGTGCTGTAAGTTGACTG
>PQWD01004500.1:0-113754 GCA_019425675.1 Leucinodes orbonalis
CATTAAACTTATTCTAATTTAATATCAATTCTAAGCATTTCGATATTGTATGCACCAGTTCTGGTAACTGTTCCTCGCATACAAGTAAAATGCACTACTCTAGAGGCTAATATTTCATGTAGAACATGTAACAAAACTATCATAAATCTAGAATTCTGTATCGACCGAAACATGCCTAGGTGATTTAGTGAGATCTTAACGTCATAAAAGTTTACGGCTTGGCATACTTCAGAAAAGTGCTGAAACGTGTAAAAATAACCGGACGCTTCAACGAGTTGCACAAATAATATAATGTGATATAGGAAATTGAAAATTCATTCTAGATAAAAAAGAAGTTCCCTGTTCCGCATTCCCTGCTGGAATGGTAATCTTTTCATAAATTATTATTTTACTTATTTGACTGACTGACTTTTCCATCTAAGTGGGTATAAGTACACTATACCTACAATTTTATTGTCTTATTCAAGTAATTGTACCTGTTTCTATAGCATAGCATACATGTATATGGTAAATAGGTTATAGATAAAAAAAGGTTATTTCAAGAAAGTTTAGTTTAAATAATTTTAGAAGTAATCTTTAGAAATGAGAACAATTATACGCAATTAAAATATAATTCACGAAACTACGTGTCACGAAATGAAAGTAAAAGAAAACATAATTTACTCACAAATATCAGCACAACACAAAAAATCCTTAGATTTTCGGAGCCACCCCTGCGTGCACGTCACAGCGTCGAGCGGTCCAACCCCGTTATATTTTTGATATAAAAATCCCGAGACGCGCATCGAATCATAAAAATATAAATATTTCAGGACCAGTGCGCGCGCGCCGACGCTAACCGCGCTCCGCCTGCCCATTGACGCATTCGTTTCGAACTAATTTCGGTGCAGCTAGTATTCCGCGATTCTGTAAACATCGCAGCGGTGGCAACAAGTCCAGGGAATTCTGGCACGTCGTCTTTTACTGTCTCCTTCACCGTTGTCTGCTGTTTCACCGGGAGAGGGGGCCGTGATGGGTCATCTTAAACTGGGTGTTACGCTGACTTACAAATTTACGCCAAGTCAATCTTTGGACTTTAAAATTCGTGCCACAAGATCGAGAATCGTCGGTGAAGGAACACTGGTAAATATGTACGTAATAAGTTCTGTTTTGGGCACATCGTGAGTCAGCCGGGATGAGGAAATGCGTGCGAGTTATAATTTCGGCGCGGCGAACATTGTTGAATGGTTTTATAAATCTTTCAGCGGCTGTCGATACTGTCTGTATCCATTTGATTGTAGGGCGTCATGTGTTGAATATGCCGGGATATGTTAGCAGCTATCAGCTATGATTATTGTATCATGGCTATAGATATTTACCACATCATGTAGTGTACCGATTCTTTGATTATAGGACGTAGATAAGTTCTGAGTCTTGAATACAATTTAGAAGGAATAATTCTTGAATAAGTCCACGTTTCAAGAGGGCAAGCCACATAGTGCAAAGAATTGAAGGCTAATGGGGCGGGATATTTGTCGCCACCACTTAAACTCTAGCGGGTGCCATAAGAGCCCTTAGGAGAAAAAACATTCTGCAGACTGCTCTCTCAGCATACCTAACTTTTTATAAGTACCTTTTGGTATTTCCAACCCTCTTGCCAATGTGGATTTATGTTCGAAACACTCCACTGAGGATCAAGAAAAGGCCGTTCAAGTAAGAAGTAACTGAGCGAAAAGGTATCATCATCACCGAGTCGCCAATCAGATGGACGGATAATTGACTACTGTGGACTACTGACGATCGGATTGGAATGGAATTTTTTTGGGAAAACCTTTGTTCAGTAGTGTAAACAGGTACTTTTTTGTAAATGTACATACATATTATACTTTTAAAGGAAGCAGTGACGTGCATAGGGATTATGAGTAGGTAGTGTATGCAAAGTGAGGGACACGAATCGCAAAAACAATAAATAATTTATATTTTGGTGAAACTGAGTGCTGTTGATGACAGCAGATCGCCTATGGTTTCAAATCTGTAGAGGAAAATGGGCGAATAAGTGGGACTCATTTAATATGTTAGCGATTTTTGGGTTGTCTGAACGCATAGGGTATGCACTGCTTATTTGCGTATATGAAGTGCACGCCACTGATAGGAAACACCTGGGTGTTATCTATTATTATATATTATTGTTATCTGGTTATTTGTATTGTTCTGGATCAATAAAAAAATTGTATTTCAAATAGACAAGTTCACACACCCAAACATTTGTGATGTACGAGGATCAAATTAAGCAGTAACATATGAAGTAAGTGGTAGGTCTGTCAAAACAACATGGCAACCATCCCATATCATTATATTTCCATCGGTAAGATTCACTGGTGGAGTTTATACTACGGGAAAATCTCTTATACCGCGGGGCACAGTCAAATAGGTCCAAAATGAAAGAGTAAAATTAACTACTGGTAGGTAGGTATCTAAGAAAAACAAATATTTTATTTATGGTGTTTATTTTTATGTACAATGTTGGCATGCTTACAATAATAGAAGGAATTCATACATATACAAAAAAAACGATAACCAAAGGTCGTTGACATAATTGAAAAAAAAAAAACATTTCCACAGGTATATGTGTTTAAATTGTGACGAATTTGTGTACTAGTGAAAAATCTACCGTCACACCGAAGGTTCCGCTATCGATACCTATGCATAGATTTATTTATCTCAATGTACCTATGCAATACAAATTCCGTTGTGGATTGGCGCGAGCGCGCTGAAGAATAGAGTAGTAGAGTCTGTTTCACGAAAGAAGTCCCGCAGACGTTGCGCCACTGTCGCCAGACGAAATGATACCAGTACTATGAAAAATATTCACCTTCTTTAAATTTAAGGATAACTATCAAAAGTATCTTTAATATTTAAATAAATTTAGTTCCACAAATCACCGCGGGACTTCTTTCGTGAAACAGACTTTATGAGTTATTTAATTGTTTAGTACATGAGTACAATGATATTCTGTATATATAAAGGTAGATATGCCACCCGTGTCTCCAAAACGAACTGCCAAAAAGAATGCAGTTGTAGGCTCTTTGTTTAGGTAAATGTACGCTCATTCGAAATATGTGTATGTGTGCTGTCGCTGCATTCGGAACACTTTTTTCTGTTGTTTTGTGAACATATCACGAATCTATACTTTTTACATCATTGGTTTAGTAGAACTATTATGACAACTTTATATAGTATTAGGTTCCCATACAACATTTCATAACATGAGTACCTACCTATAATAATAGTTCGCATGGATGCCAATGATTCAAAATTCACCCTGTATAATATCGACAGCTTAGTTTGGTAAAATTGTGTCAATTAATGCTAACGATAGTATTGCAGCTTAATATCGAGATTACTATTAATAGTATCGGTAGTATCTGTTATGAACACAGACAACCGAATATACAATTAGACTGGACGAGCCGCCAAGTTTATAGGCAGTCCCAGTGTCGCAATTTCTTTTCGGTTCTTACCTGTGAAAAGTTATTCTATTACTTGGTAAATTTACTCATCCATTGCGATAATGGCATGTTACAATTGCACAGGATGGCATTTTGGAAAAAAAAATGGTAATTTCTTCTTATATTCGTGCGTCTTGAATCGACTGTCGCAGAGCGTAAACTGGCAGCCAGTGCATGCCCGTTGGGCTAACATTTGTCGCACTTTAAACGTGGCTCGCCCCATCTCTTGTATTGGGAAATCTGTGGTTATGAATATAAAAATAATCGACACCATCGATACATTTGGACTATCGATAGTAAGTTGTGATTCCATGGTATTATTGACAAATACTATTTATTTTATATATATGTGGCAAAACTATCGATAGTATTAGTATCAAAATCGGTATCGATTTTTGGGCTGCGTTCGACACTTATCCGGTGAAGCTGTGAAGGCATACTGCGACCCATCCAAAAAATATTAGTCTATTACGCATAGAATTCAACATTTTTTAAATAAAAGATTTGTCTACACTACATATAAACAGATTAAAAGGGAATGTGGTGTGTAAAATCTGACCAGAGTAGCGTGTGGTCATATTCAACCTTATTACCTAAAAGCAGATGGGGTTGACTTAAGAGTCAGTGAAGAACCGCAACAGTTCTCGAGGCATCGAGATATTCTCGACAGAACTCGATAATTATGGTGCAAGTATAACTTAGTACGGATAAAATGTTGGTACTCCAGTTTACAAAGTTTATTTAATATCAGATACCTATGCATAATGTTTTTTATAATATTATATACGTGTATTTAAAATAATTATAAATAAAAAAAATATTATAGAAATAGCATAACAACCATATCATACTGCAAGTATATAAATCAATAAAAATAATAGGTCAATAGAAAAAAAACCAAAGAGACAAAAAAAAAACATACATAAACTGTACTTAATATCAAACTTTATTAGCTCTCTTACAACTACGTTTAAGCCAGCGTCATTTTGCATTCTTCAGCGCTTCACACGCGTCCGCCATTTTCAATCCTTCCATTATATACAGTAGGTTCTCGACGGACGCGTCCTCGTCATCGTCAAACCACAACTGCAGCATTATCTTCGCTCTCGCTGCATCTGTTGCGTTCTCCGTCTCAAAGTACTGTATCTCGTCCGGTTTGAAACCCAATTTCGCCGCTAGTTTCTTCCAATCCGTTAGTTTTGCTGACACAGCGTCCAACTGAGCGGCTGATATCATTGTGACGCGAGAGCGCGCCGTTTTGTCGTAATCCTCGTCGCCGGCGTCTGTCGAGTCTGGCACCTGAGACACAACAAAAAAAACTAATTAAGTTAAAACCCTTTTTTTTGATGACCCATCTGGTGCAATGGTTGAGATGCCGGTTTTTTTTTTATCTTTATAGGCAGACATTTGACCGCCATCTCACCTGATGGTAAGCGGTTACAACACTACAGTGGCGTGCACAGAGATTATGAGTAGGGTATGCAAAGTGAGTGACATGAATCGCAAAAACAATAAATAATCTTCATTTTTGTGATAGAGTGCTGTTGATGATAGCAGATCGCCTATCGGTTCAAATCTGTTGAGGGAAATGGGCGAAAAAATATGATGACAATTTTCCGGGTTGTCTGGACGCACAGGGTATGCACTGCTTATTTGCATATATGGAGTGCACGTCACTACAAACATTTGTGTGCACGAAAATGTCTGTTTGCAATGGTCTGTGTGTTTTTATGTATTATATGTATGTATTTACAAAAAAATGTAAGTATGGTTATCTGTTGTTTAGTACCTTAACTACAAGCTCCTTACTTTATATGGGGCTAGATGGTTATGTGTGAGTGTCAGTGGATATTTATTAACACCGTAATATTTTCTTTTCATGTATAATCAGACCTTAGACTTGTATTTGTCAATCCTTATATATTAATATTGCGTCTTGGCAAGCGTAGCGTAGGACACCCTCCGATGGACCGACGACTTGCGAAAGGTCGCTGGTGGAGGCTGGATAAGAAAAGCGGAGGACCGGGATATCTGGCGCAAAACGGGGGAGACCTATGTCCAGCAGAGGACTGCGATAGGTTGAAGAGAGAGAGATAAGACATATTTTCTATTATATTTCTAGGAATTAAAGGCTTGGTCGTGCAAAAGTCCTCGAGTCTTCAAAGGAGACGGGCGGGAAACGATTCGATTGCTATGAAATAAAAGCACAAACCACTACATAATGACAGATATAAAAATATAGTCCAAAAGCCGGCTGTACAAAAGCCCTATGAATCATATACAGAAAAAATGTTTTGATATAGTCTGAGGAACCATAGAACTAAATGTTAGGTAACCCTGAAAATGCCCGATTCGCCCGTATGCAAAATTATGACCTCACTTCCGTTGTAATTCTAGACTTTTTTGTTATAATTCATAAGATATATGAAAATAATTTACGGGAAAATTAGGTAGTCGATGAGTTGAATTGAGTTTTCAAAGGTCGACAAGCTCAACTCATTCACGGACGTGAGTCGACTACAATGAAATGACGAACATTTGATCATGGTCGACCTTTGGTTCCATGGTTTCTCAGACTACATTCAAAAAAATGTTTATGTATCTGATTCATAGGACTTTTATACGGCTGGCTCTCCGACTAATAGATAAAAATGCTTGGTCGAGTGTTAGTACTAATATTTGTCTTTATAAACATACCTGTTCTATGTCATTAGTATCAGTCTCTTTGATGAGATCAGCTTCCATCTGTTCTCCGTTATCTCTTCTTCTACGATCTCCTGTTATGGGTAAACTATATTTTAGTACGTACTATTATTTTTATTCCTTTCGAAAATTACCGCAGTAGAAATGAATCGTAATTTAATGGCGATTATAAAAATTGTGAATATAATTTGCTTGTATAATTATTTAAACAAATGTAATGATTCTGTACAAAACACAATTTTTTTGAAGAGTAACTACTGAGTTTCTTGCTGGATTCTTCTCAGTGGAAAACTACCGCCTGAACCAGTGGTAGCTTCATTTGACATTCATAAGTGTTCTGTAAGGACCTAAACTGAATAAACACTTTTCATTTTAATTTTTCATTTTTTATAACCATGGATAATGCGACATCGATGGATTATAACTGGCTATCAGTTGTTGGTCTCTTTCTTTGCTGCTGTCATGGTCAGGTGTATCACTTACCATCAGGTGAGCAACCTGACCGTCCTGTTTACTTCCACATAAAAAAAAACAGAATTAACGTTTCAATTTATTTTTGAAACTAGCCAATTATAACGAGGCGCCACCACACAGCGGTATAGCTACAGTATATTATAATTAGCAGCATATTGCGGTCGTTCACCAAAGTTCACGACCTGCTCTACTATTCGCCTCGTGGACATTACACGTGTTTTTTTTTATAAACATGACACACTAAACGTCGCGTCTTGGGGAAAAAAACCTATACAACTAATTACCTGCTTGACAGATTTGTCGTTTGCATTAGACGCGTCGCCGTTAGCGTTGGCCGCGGCCGCGTTGGCCGCTACCTCACGCGTTACACGCTCCACCTGCAATCAATAGTTTTTATAATATTCTAATCAGGATTGCCACCCGTCCCGAATATGCCGGGACAGTCCCGATTTCGAGGGCATTGTCCCGGGTCCCGGTAATCCGGTAAAGTCGATTTTAATGAAAAATGGTTACTATAGTATCGAAGATTATATAAATGATATAAACTCATGGACATGTTGATCTCCACGCCTGCACTACTTTATTCTTTTTTTTATCATCTATTTAGATTTATATAATACTTAACTGCTTAATAATACTTTTGTAGATTATTATATTTTTACCAATACTTAATATGATAAAAATTATGAATACAATTTTGAAAATAATTGTTTAAAAATTATTTTGATTACACAAGATTCTAAACTAAACAATTTTTTTTGAAAAGAGTGACTGCTGAATTTCTTGCTGGTTTCTTCTCAGTGGAAAACTACCTCCCGAACCAGTGGTAGCTTTATTTGACATTCATAAGTGTTCTGTAAGGACCTAAACTGAATAAATACTTTTCATTTTCAAATAACAAACTTGATATAGAATTATTCAAATCGGCTCGTAACAAAAAGAAAAGCGTATGGATATTATTAGATTAGAAAAATATAAAAAAAAAATTTCTTAGGTTGTGTATAACGCATGTGTCGTTATAATATGATTGGATCTAACTTCGAACGTCGCTGATGGATGCCCGATCGTCCCAATTTTTTTTCCCCTAAAGGTGGCAACCCTAATTCCAATAGATACATTTTTTATCATCTATAGGAAGGATGGTAAGTGATGATGCGGACTAGGATTAGGGTTCTCACCTTTTATTTTTGCATTTAAAGTACATTGTAATTATAGGTTAGGAAAAAATTACACTGTATAAAAATAAATGTATTTTTTTCTTTGTTTTGTGTTTACATAAATATATTTATTACATTTTCAAACTCAAATTAAATTACGCAATATAGTATTTTCGCGTATTTTATTATTCTTATAAGGTATAGAGTACAATAACATTAATACGTACAATCCGTTATTATAAAGTACGGGTGGCAACCCTAACTAGGATGGATCATGCCTGCCTAGAAAAAGCCTTGCTTCACTCTCGCCTTGAAGACGACCAGGTTGTAATGATCGGGGAACACATAATAATAAATGTCCATTGACACCACAAGCTAGTTTGGGGCACAACATCTAGGCCCTAAACTAGCTTGAGGTGTGGAGTTTTCAAAGCTTGACGGAATCCAATAGGCACTAATTTTTGGCTTGGATTACTTAGCGATTGCACGCACTCAAGTTTTTTTTTCATTTTCATTTATCTAGTTATCTTAGCTAGGTGATCGGCCAACGAGACATCAGGATGACCGGTCACCCTTATACTCGTATGTTACATTTCTTCTAAAATAAGATGGCAATAATTGCCTACTTATGGGAACCAAATGGAAGCAATTGGGAAGTGATTATTGGTCATAACTTCAACGATAAATACGTCTAGTGACCGGCCATCATGACGCTAATCATTACAAAGCCAGCCTTCGAACAAGTAGAAAAGAGCGTATTCCTTCCTAAAAGGCAAGCAACGCACCGGTGACACTTCTGGTGTCTCCGTTGTTTATGGGCGGAGATAATCACTTTCCATCAGGTGACTCTCTAGCTCGTTTGCTCCCTATGACATAAAAAAAAAAAGTAGCAAACGTCATCAACAAATTGACAAAGAAAAATAAATATCTCTAGCTATAGCCCGAAAACTCACTGTTTGATTTGTCGCATTATAAAATCGAGTATTACCATATCGTCGAGATAGTCTGGCAGTCGTCCGATGGGATTGTTGGTGTGCACGAAGAAATGCGGCGACCGTCGGGCCAGTAGCCGAAGGGCGCGCCACCCCCACCCGCCGCAACCGGTTCGACGCCCGCCCGCACCGCCCACCATGTACGATTCTGTACAATATATTTATTATGCTAGCAGCTAAAAATGTTTTTATAGGATAGGAGGCAAACGCAGTGTTGCCACCTTAGCCCTTTGTAGTACAGGTGAATTCCTTTTTGACGATTAAGCCCGAAAAGAGCAATCTAGCTCTTTTCACTGTCTTGAAGATATTGCCAAATTATGATGTTTTCGACATGCTAACAAGCAGTTTTTGCTATTTCATCGGCCATGATGACTTCTTTTAGACGCTCTAAAAACGTCTTCAGCCAATGATTATTTCAGCATTTTTAGAACAGAAAATCTTTTGATGGTCAATCTAGCCCTATCTAGCCTTTTTTTATTTCCAAAAAAGCCCTTTTCTAAAGCTGAGGTGGCAACACTGGGCAAACGATCAGACAGATCACCTGATGGAAAGTGAATACTGCCGCCCCTGGACATTTGCAACACCAAAGGAGCTACAAGATGCATCGCCGGCCTTTTAAGAAAACCACAAACAAACGTATGCGGTCGTACGTCGCACGGGGTAAACACACACACACAATACATGAATCTATTGTCTACGCGCGCTACGTTCGGGCGGATAAAAAACAAAATTTGCGACAAGGTGCGTTTAAATATATGTAAGTCAATTACAAGCATGATGTTGTAAGTGCTTACAAGATAACACAAACATCAACAAGTATTAATTCTATGTAATTAATTACATAAATTATTATTAAAAACTAAAAAAAAGAAGTATGAACAAAATTCAAATAAATGGGTACTATATATCGCAGGCCTGAAGCCCAACGGGCGTATAAGAAAAAACTTTTTTTTAATTTCGTTCGTTTCTAAATTGATACACAATCTATTTTTTTGCCACATAAATATAAAAATCAATTTTAATACTCATGCTATTTTTTAATGTAGGTAACACTGAAGACAAAGATATTAAGATTTCACTGAAAGTGGTGACAAAAAGTAAATAACTAAGTATTAGGGCTAAATACGGTTCGAGTGGGTTAACGCCTTATCAACCCATGTGTATACTCTGTGCTGCAGAGGAAAGTGTATGACAACTGGGACTATGATTAATTTCAATATTAACTTTTTGAACTTACCCAATGATGGCATAAAATCTCTTTCTTTAGTTCGGCACGCAGCTAAGTTGTCGGGACACAAATTCCACAGCTTTGTTAATTCGTTGCTACAAAATATAAAGAAATGTTTATGTTAGTACAATTGTGAAAAAAAGATTGTGTGTCGCATCTACGAGCAGAATTGATCATCGCCTTTTCAATTTTGTGTATATGTCGCTAATTTACTGAGGTTTAATTTTATAATGCCCAAGTGACATTCAATGTATAAAGTTGGGCAGGGTCCTGAATTTTCTGAAAAGTGCCCAACTTTCAGACGAACTCTAAACGGGGAGCGAGGCACAACATATCTTCGAGGTGGTGACTACAGGTTTGTATAAGCCTGAATAGCCTCCAATACCCAAATAATAATAATAACGCCTATTCAATTGAGTTTTGTGTATACGTCGCTCATTTACTAAGGTTTAATTTAATTAATTAAAATTACACTAATTTCATATATGTCAGAACAAATTTAATACGGACATAAGTTTAATTTTTTTGCGTCAGATTTCGTAGAGTTGTCACAGACAATAAAAAAGTATAACATTTTTTGTGGTTATGAAAATATCAATATATTTTATATGATTCACAAGTTCCAAGTTACCCAACGCGCATTGGAGCGTGCTATGCTTGGGGTCTCAATGAGGGATAAGATCAGAAATGATTTAATCCGTGAGAGAACTAGAGTTACCGACAAAGCCGCCGGATCAGCAAGTTGAAGTGGCAGCTGGTCACGTATGTCGCAGAACCGATGGCAGTTGGAGCAGACGAGTTCTGGAGTGGAGACCGTGTCTCGGCAAGCGTAGCGTAGGACGTCCCCCGGCCCGATGGACCAACGACTTGCCAAAGGTCGCTGGTGGAGACTGGATGAAGAAAAGGGAGGACCGGGCGCATCTATCTGGCGCATAATGGGGGAGACCTATGTCCGGCAGTGAACTGCGATAGGTTGAAGAGAGCCATACTTTCCCATGAAGAATTTCTGCTGGCCTTCATACTCTTTAATAATTTCGCCGACTGGACGACGGCGTTTTCTAGACTTTTTGACGTCATCTGCTGAATCTGCTGCCACTGGCTTGGGCTTTTGGAATTCTGGTAAGAGAAAAAAAAGGTGTTTTTTTACCCTTTAAATTATGTTAGTAAACTATTGTATTAATTAAACTTGGACAACTTTTATTTTGGACAGTTTATAAGACATACACTTATTACATTTACAATATACATTAGTAAGAGATACAAACAAGTTATGAAGCCTTAATTACAAACTGCCACGACAAGCACAGCTGACATTTAGACTTTATGTGTAATACATTTATTTGGTATTCATGTTTTCATGAGTTGCAGTTCCAACAGTGTTTTTAACATCATCAACAACAGCCTATAACAGCCCACTGCAGAACACAGGCCTTCTTACACAGCAAATAAGGAGATTGGGCCTATGTGGTCTAATAGTTTACTAGGTGGTAGACCCGATACTGAGTCATCTAAGTGAGAACCACCACAGTGCCAGATATCGTCCCGCGAAACGGGAGTGTTATGCACTTTCGTGTTTCGGGATAAAGGCACTGTAGCTAGTGAAATTATTGGGTATAAGAGACCTAACATGTCGTTTCGGGTGTCGGGTGCAGTGCGGTATTGATGGAGGATAATAACTGTCTGTCAGTTGTAGGTCTCCTTCAATGCCACTTTGTCATGGATAAGCGTATCACTTACCATCAGGTGAGCGACCTGACCGTCCTGTACACTTATAACATAAAAAAATGGTTGCATCGTTGGGTTTAGATCGCTGCGTGGCCTAGGTTTGAATCCCGTGGGGAACATGCATTGCCTTTTTCAATATATTCATAATCTCACCTGGGCATCCGTCATTCTTCCAATTATTCCAATGTTCCTCCCGTTTCAAAATGTGTTTGACACACTCAGCAAAACTTTTGCCATTCGGAGGAGTCTCGCCGAGCAGTCGATAAATCATTGCTGTGGTTTCTTTGACCCAATCTAACTGGTCTGTTTTGAGTTCTTGTGATTCCCTGTGAATTTTTATGTTATATTATTTATAATTTGGATTTCAATTAAATAAATTTAAACAATGTAAGTGGCCAGTTCTAAGATTTTTGGATAAGAGCCATCTTTGATAGCCACTTGCTACATAAAGCTATAAAGGCCCTCAGTTATAAGCGATAATTCCATCAGAAAAAAGCATATTGTTAGTTGCTATAATTAGAAGTTGTTATCAAAGCTTTGAGAAATCCAGCCCCCCTCTTAGTAATTTACATAAAATTGTTTGATGCCGTCTTCAAGACAGACCTTTTTCTAAATAGAGTGATTGAAGCTTTTTTAACCCACCAGGGACTGATTATCTTGACATAATAACAACCTATTTTCTAGCTTTATAAAATAAGGCTTTAATTTTTCTTTGTCTTCAATCATTAATTTAAACATTTTATACTGTAATTACTTGCTAAAAAAGATATACCCTGATTTAATTATAAAAGTGTTTTGTGAAATTTACAGACAGGACAGGACGAGGTAACTGGTTTTAAATGTCGTGTTTAAATGAGTAGTCTACACAGAAATTATTAATTAATATGCAAATTAAACTTACATTTTAAACTTAACAGAAGACGTCAAATATTGAAACAGTATAAGGAACTGTATCAAAACACATCTGCGGAAATTGGAGTCTGACAGCTGCAATTCCAATAGCTTCTGGTTGGTGAGGAACTTGGCAAAGTAGTGCTGCTCCTTGTTTGTCTCCGGCATCTCAACATCCGAGACTGACTTCAGCCTATTCAATTTAGCTTTCTGGAGTTCAATGGCTTCTAATTTGTATGATGAGAAAGCTGAGAGGACACTGCCAGAGTGCTGTAATACATACAGAGTTAAATGAAACACCTTTTAAAGAATAGGTTGATTATTTTTCATGCTAAGCTAAGAAATTAACTAACAATAAAATAAGCCTACCATAAAATTGATGTCTTATCAAAAGTTAAACAAACCCTACTCTATACTCTGTAACAATAGAAGCAAATATATGAGATATTTTAAAATAGATTTGTTAAGTATCATCATCATTGGCTTATTATATTTCCCCACTGAAAGACACGAGCCTATCCCCATAGGATGTTTAGGCTTTAATTGTCTATGCAGGCCCAGTGCCAATTGACCGACTTCACGCACAACCTTTGAATATTTTATAGGCATGTGCAGGTTTCCTCATAATGTTTTCCTTCACAGTTCGAGCGTTGATTAAATGTACATTTCAAAAAATTGCCAAAGACATTAGTATGTGGCGGGACTTGAACCTGCGCCCTCCAGATTGGAAGGCAACAATCCACACCAATGAGCTAACAATCCTTGCTATAAAATAATAAAAACAATACATACCGCAACAAATGTTTTCCACTGTATTTTATTGTAACATGTGTTAGGATTCCTGAAAAAGTCTTGCAAACTCCAAAATCTACAATACAAATTGTAATCAATATTTAATTTACTTTTCTCATCATCAACCACCATTTCCTCCCAACGAATCCTTCAAGGTGCTGGAACTATCACCACCAAATTCCGTCACATTCTCCAGATTGAACTCTGAAACTATGTTTAGTCCAGAGCGCTCAGAAAATGGAAAGAATTTAGCTAGAAATAACAAAATACGGCCACAAAACACAGTGTTTTGAGATCTTGATAACCTCCTTAACAGGTCATTGCACATTCGGAGCAGATTATTTTTACATGCCACAAAAAACAGTTCTTCTTTCCAGATGCTAACACCTTTCTCCACATATGTAAACATTTTTTCACATTTATTCAGAGTGAGTGCATCAAATATGTCGCCTAGAAGGACTACCGGCATTGTTGGAGTTACCATTTGCCGTCTACATGATTCTATGCAAAAAGAAACATAGTTTTCCAATGTGTTGGGCTCTTCCACTAAAAGCTCTAGTAATTTGTCCCTGAATGCCTGATCCATGGCTGCTTTTCTATCAACCTCATTGGTATTTTTTGTGAAAGAATCGAGTAAGTCAATGTTATTTGTAGTAAATGCTTTTGATAGAACATCCTGAAACAACATTAATAAATGTAAAACGTATTTCACGAGTGATAGGTTATGTTTCAGTTATTTTATATCATTTACCTTATATTTAGCTCGGAGCTCTTCAAAGCCCAGTTTCTCCGACATTTTAACACATTGGACTGATGAAGTACTCCAAAAGGTATTTGTTTTCTATTTAAACAAACAAGCTTATTATATCGGGATTGGGGAGTAATTGACATGATATGAAAAAAAAAAAATTGTTTGACGTTAAGTTTAAACGTTTCGTTTTGCCTAGCTCGTTTACTGATTTTAATTATAAATTATTCCATTCTATTATTCTGGTTTTGTCATTTTGTCTTCAATTTAATAAAAAAAATATGTATGAAATTTATTATTAGTAATTTATATTACAAACGACAATAACAAATTGTGCTTCATCTACTCTTCCGTCTATGACTTATAGCTATTTCTTTGTTCATATCCCCAAATTAAAAGAAATAAATTTGCACATTGGTTTGGCGCATTGTTCGGTGTACGGTCTTCTGATTGGCCACTAATATCTTACCCAAAATAATAACGTACAATGATTGGATGACTGCATACATCCGTTTCTAAATCAACCAATAAGGATAACTTTACAGTTTACGGAAGTGCAGCTGATTGCTATTGACAATTTGTGTGTCGTGTGGCGTCCCGTCTATTTATCTTTAGTATTTTATTGTTATTTACAGTTTTTTTTACTGAATCCTTTATTTCGCAATGTATTAGAGCATTACCTTAGCACTAAATAATCGGAAATAAGGATTACTATTAGAGATTAGCTTATTGAAGTTTACAAGTGCTATTTTGAATCATGGACCGAAACAATATGAGGTACGTCGCTTTTCCTTTCGCTAACACGAGTACTTTCGCGCTTTCACGCTATAATTTAATCGCGATCTTACAGAACATTCAATCAACTTTCAACAACATTTCAAGCCATAATAACTTAAATTAATTCATGATGAGTTGTGAATTCGTCAATAAGTTTTAAATTCAGCTACAATGTTCTCTTTGTATTTCATACTGCAGTAAAATGAGGAATAAAGGATATGATTTTAATCATTTAAAATTAGCAGTTTAAACAAAAATCACAATAGCTCTCAGAGCTACTGCGACATGTTTACTCAGTTATCATAATTTGTTTGCGCGACTTCCTATTTGTTTATTTTATATCGTCGCGCTTTTTATCGGAACATTCAATCACAGTGTTCTAAGCTGATAAAAACGTTGTTTTGTTTTTATTTACATACGATGTGTACAACTTAAATGTATCCAATGTTATAGAATTTTCTTTTGTTCTGCTGATCATTTTTTTTTACAAAATATTTAATTCACTTCTAGTAAAATTAACGGGTTTATATCACTTACATCTGTTGTGTGGGGTGACGGGTGCAGTGCGGCATTGATGGAGAATACCATCAGTTGTTGGTCTCCTTCAATTCTGCTCTGTCATGGTCAGGCGTGTCACTTACCATCAGGTGAGCGTGTTCACCGTCCTGTACACTTCGTAACTTAAAACAAAAAACAAAAATTATTGACATGACTTGAGTGAATTCATGGCCCCATCTTCAATCAATCAAATCATTTATTTGTTCTAACTTCCACTTAATGTTACAAAACTTATTATTATGTTCCTCCATTTGTAGCAAAGGAAATTTTGAATTTTTTACGGTGTCTTTGTGGAACAATGTGTTAAAAGTTATTTGTTAAACAATATTACAAAATTTATTTTGTGTTATGTTGATTTGTGAAAGTATGACCATAGTATACTCTCAATTGAGAGAAATCTAAACATAATGAAAAATCTATTGTCAGATTCTCCTGGAGATGCCCTTACAGAGAAATAGTTGTGTGCCTTTTGTTAAGCTTCAAATTCAGAAATTATATCTTAAATGCAACAAAGGCCTCTTCAATTGACTGCCAGTCATACTATAGTACAATTCATTTTGGTGAATTTGCAGAGGAGTAGAAGGATAAGGTCCCCATATGGCTTTAATTTAATGTTTTTTCAACAATTGATTACAGGAGCTATGTGAATAGTGGCCCACGTTCACTGCCTCATATGGGTGGGAGCAAACGTCACAATGGCCATAATGGGAATGGCATAACAGCAATGGACATGGACACAATGGTGCAAGACTCAGCCCACCAATGGCAACACCACAAGTCAGCGCTCACAACAACAATAATAACACCAATCAGCATGATATACTGATCAATTACATATATGAATCTTGGAATAAGGTAAACAATTCAAAATAAATAAAGCTCACTCCTTGGTCCCAGAGGGGTAGGCAGAGATAATGGAACGCCACTTTGCGCAGTCCTAACATACTTCCCTAGCTGCATTCATATCCATCACTCTTTTCATACAAGCTCTTTTATTCCTTGCTTTTCAACACTTGCTTATTTTATTATATCATTTATTTGTAATGTCTCAGTTATTGGCAATAAAAAAGTTGCAACTTTAAACTAGGAAATTAAAATACAATTACTGGTTAGACTATTTTATTGATTGTTATAACACTGCTTCATGATAAATAGGATGTCCTATATTTATAAGGTCTTAACTAATAAATTAAAACAGTACAATAAGTACTGTCTTTTAAGGTTGCACTCATCTATTTGTAAGGAAAAAGTGTATAATTAAAAATTATGTGTCTGTTTGTAATATTCAAATAACCATTTTTAAATAATTTATTACAGCTTGACTGATGAACACTGATTCCGTAATTTCTTACCTCTGCTTAGGATAAACACTACCTTGATGGCAATTTCCATTCCTATTCACTCAATTAAGAACTCCTACCATACAGGCTTTGTGATTTTTATATGACAATTCTGCCTCCTTTAACTAGAACCATATTAACCCTCAAACATTTGATTTTGAGTTATAAATGCGAAGTGATACAGTTTTAAATCCTGTATTGTTCTGGGTAATCAACATAACCATATGGTTACGTTAATAAATCTTTAATTTATTGAGGTAAATCTTTAATGATGCAGGAAAATATGAATTTCAATTGTACAATTTCTTGCGTGTTTTTCTTGGTCAGCGTGGTTTTAGAAATAGGGCGGCAGAATTATTGACTAGACATACTTATATACAACCTATTTCTGTTGTATATAAGTATGTCTAGTAACTATACATTGAATAAATGAAATCTAACTTTGATTTATAAATTTATTTCAGGTGACGCGAGATCTGGAGCGAGGCGGTGACGATGCAAAATATTACCAAGAAGTCATGGCCCTCGTCAGCTAGCAAACTTCAGGCCATTCAATCTAGAGGAGCTGTGCTGTCGCCTGCTGCAAAGCATAAACCGCAACAAACACCGGTCTTAGTTCTCGACTTGACAACTGATGATATAATGTCTCATTGCTGGGTAAAAATATTTGAACTGGTAATGTAAATGTAATGAAAAATAGTAAACCGATTTATAGATTGACTAGTACACAATCCAAATTGTGTCAAACACATTTCTTTTTCATATATTTATCACAGTTATAAATAAAGTAAATCTGGATGCAACTTTGTTTGGATTTCGTTCTAAAATATGTGATCGAATTATTTCTTTTTTGACCTAAGTTTAAATAGAAATTGAATATCGGTAATAAACCAAAGATATGACAATTATTTTGGAGATAATGCCTTTAGCAGTAAGGGAATACTATAAGTTGCCCTTTTGATCTGTATTTTTAATACTCAAGTAACAACTGCAATGATACATTATATTACTCAAATGACAATCATTTTGATAATTCTCTTCTGACATTTGTTTCCCTTCATTATGTGAACTCGTCTGAAGCCACCAAGTCAATCTATTGATAAAGTATATTAAAAAAAACTATTACATACATTATATACTTCATGTAACACCATAAACAAAATAAAAACAATAAATAGTATAAGATTAATCTATTAAACACAATTTTTTCACGATAATAATTTTAAATAGTATTTCGATAGTATTGGTGCGAATGATGAATGCTTTGTAAATGTGCCCTATTTATAAATATAACGTTTATTCAAAATATTAACATGTACAATTGTGATATAAATTATTTAAACTAAACACAAGTTCACGAAGCAATAATGGTAGTTTACATGAAGTAGGGAAACGGTTATATAGAAGTAGGTCATCACTAGGTATTGTAAATAAGTTAGTGTGAATTATTTCTTTTTTTAATTTAAATCATAAGAAAATGTTTAGCAATTACTGAATTAGGATCAGCTAGATATCTTGTTTTAATAATTGTGACTTGTTGAAATGCTTTTAGAGTTCTTTTGATGTATAAGTCTACAGACTTAAAAGAAAATTCATTAAAGTCATGACTCGCATAATTTAATGACTGGCAGTTTGATAGAATAAAGTATGTCAATTAACGTTGTTTTTCAGGCATTGAAGCCGATATGATATAATTATGTGTAACGTAATCATGTTCCTACATTTGTAACAATTGTTATTTATGAATGTAATGCTGCTTTTACTAAGTAACAGTTCCCGAAGGAAATATGCAAGTTTACCCTTTGGTTGATTTATTAAATAAACCTTATGTGCTTGCAAAATAGCGGTTTTTCTATCAACAATGGGCTGTTAGTATAATTTATTAAAAATAGTTGATGATGAAAAGTAAAAGTCGGTTTTATCCATAATTATTATCTACTGTTGAATTGTTTTGTTTTGAACAACCATAGTTTCTTCTTTTATCTTGATTTCTATTTTTACTCCATTACTGTTTATTTTACTTTTACTGTCAATGAAATTACTGCATGAGTAACAAAAGGATATTTTATGATTGTCTGTATAATGAATCCAAACATGGGAAAACTATTTTTTAGATGTAGTGTGGCGTTCGCAGGATAAAATTAAGTTTATGTTGCCACATAGAACAAAGTTCTAAACCGCCGGTATTTTACTATTGGATACAATTTGAAAATACATACATACTTATTATCTACATAGCATGCGAGTCAAGACTGTCTGGGCTTTTAAAAATGTAATAATTCAGGACAGTTCAATAACATTCCATACAATATTACTGTACTTAGCTTTTGAAATTATTGTAAATAGGTTTTAAGTGATGCAGCGCTGCCTGATTATGGATTTGAATAAAACATTTTGCAATAAAGGTGTTTTTGTTTATACCTAAATGTTGTTTCTTTTCAGACTTTGAATTCGCGCAAACAATTGTTTTTGTAAATTCAAGAAAATAAGAGAGAACCATAAACCATAAGCGGAAAACCGTCAATATTTTATAAGTTTTACAAATCCTGATTTCCACCTTTAAATTGCTATCGACCCATTTGGTGAAATGGTTGAGACATCGGCTAATAAACCAAGGGTTCCGGGTTCGATCCCCGGGCAGTACAAACATTTTTGTGCATAAACATGTCTGTTTGTAGTGGTCTGGGTGTTTCTATGTAAAAAAATGTATGTATTTACAATATATATATAAGTATGTTTATCCGTTGTTTAGTATCCATATATTACGGGTGAATGCTTAGTTTGGGGCTAGATGGCGGCATGGCGCTGTGTGAATGTCCGTGGATATTTATTCATTTATGAAGAAAGGAATAAAACTTAGATTCGGGAAACTTAAACACAGGGTGAAAGGGCAGCATTTATTCTAGCTTATGTGACCATGTTTACTTGTTCATATTCTATTTCAGTAGGAACTAGTTAAGTAGTTAATTGGTTATCTAGTAAAACTATTGATATAGTTATCCGTTATATTATGGAACTGAATACGATAGTAGAACACCTGTGGAATTATTTATAATTTTGTTTTAACGTCCACCGGTGTTCCTTGTTACAAAAACTTTAATACCTACGTCAGGTTTTAGAAGACGGGCTATTTAAAGTTAAATGTAGTGCGATAGTATACCTAAGAATAATATTTCTGATTGGATGTCAAAATTGAAATGAGTAATTTTATTTTGTAATTAAAACAATATGTATATGCACAGTCGTAGGTGTGCAGCTCGCAGCTCGGACATTTTTTGGTTGATGTTTCTTCGTGATTGTGCATCTAAGTAGTTAGTTTATTGTTAGAGATAGAGATAATACGTTGTCGATGAATGGACAAAACGTTACTTTATATGGAGATCTAATAATTGAGATTAGCGGTAAAAGAGGGCAAAAATCACTTGACAGCGTCATCTATCGGCAATTACCTAAGCAAGGAGTTGGTTTAAGTAAACTAGAAACGGATATACAATTATTTATAGACACCCATACCGGAACAAACAGACATGTTCATGCACACAATATAATGAGGGTATAAGTTAATATTACCTTCTGTGACATGTTTGCGCTGCACGGGGTTCGACCCCGGAACCCTCAGTGCAGTAGCGAACAAACGAAGGTGTTTTATTCGTATTTACTTACAAATACGGTGTATTAATGAAAATGAAATATACCTACCTAAATGAAGTGAGCAGAATATGGTCCCTATTCATTAAATCACTACAAATAAACTCTAACTAACGCTTCTTCCTTTAATTAATCCAACGCTTTAATTACGGCATTGTTTGTATTGTTAGTTGTCGTAAATCGGATAGAGTTACCAACACAAGTATAAAACCACATCCCTCTCAAAGTAAAGCGGTAAACGTTAGATTGAAATAACGAGTAATAACATAACACATTTGTCTCTTGGGCAAAGGGGGTTCATTGGATCGTAGTACATGAGTGTTTTCAGTTTTGCTTTGGTTAGTAGTCGATTGGCACGAAATGAGTTCACACAAATGTGTATTTCGGCCCGTTTCAATGATAATATTATTAAAGTATATGTTTCGCTCTGATGTATTTTAATGTGCGAATCAACTTGTTTAAAATTGGTAGTACACTTTTCGCACACTTAACAAAAAGTGCAATTAAAAAATCTAAGTACAGTTGTGTACAAGATACCTACTTCAACAGTAATATTATACAATAATCCAATTTTATGACAGTCGGACTATTGCTACGATTTCTTCCCTGTTGTCTTATATATGGATTCCTATTTACCACTGTATCCATTCAGTATACGTCAATGTTAGAACTAGGAAGTACTAGGACTTCATACATAACCGAGAGGTAATTAATACTTTCTAAAGAAACAACTTAAATTTTTGGTTATCACATTCATACAAAAGATGAATGCTAGATTACCTATAGGTACCTTCAGCCCATAATCATTCCATATATGAATAGCCTAGTACCCAGTATGAATAATATAATTCCAAACTTTATTAATATTCGCGTAGTGTCATATCTCAGCCGTAATCATGGCAGAATATAGTTGGAGGTATCTTTAACGTGTAGGCAACCGCTCTGCCGAGTTGCAGACTAATGAGTTTGTGAACTTCCCGTTTTGCCTACGAGCTGATTATGTACCAACTCAGCTTACGGTAGGAGTTGTCACTATATATGCCCTTACGGCTTTATGTATGTATCAGATATATATTGTTAAATCTATTCTTATTCTGACAGAATGAAATAACTGAAAGTTTATATATTTTTACTTAATATCAAACTTAAAATAAGCAAAAATACAAGTTTATGGACACAATGTTTATAATATTATTCTAAGAAGTGTTTGATTTAAATGAATTTTAATGTTGCTGCTTGCCACGAATACGCCAGTAAATGTATACAAAAGTAACGGAATCTGCAGATTAATCATGTGTGTAAAAATTGATGACAAAAACTTACTTCATTACTGTGGTTGTATTCTTAGTACCTACCTTCTTCTATTTATCTAGCCACGTGTTAAGCATTAAAACTGAGTTTTACCTCAATGTTGGTACTTACCTACCTACTGTGATGAATTGAATTAGTAGGACCGTCAAGTTACTTAAGAAATATAGAACGAGAATCCCCACCTCAGACAAACACTTTTTACGAACGTTCATTTATTTTGCTCATATTTTTATGTCTTCATAACAAAGTGAAATCACGTTGTAATTTATTAACAGAATTATAAACCAGCTATTTGTCAGTCTTAAATGGGTCGCGATAGATCATTTTCCTTTTGTTTAGGTGACAAATTAACGGCGCCACGGGTTTCAGGCTGTCAACTCCTGTTTAACCTTTAATTATTCAACTCAATTGTGCTTAAAACAATTTGAAATAGAAAGTAAAAATAAAATAAAAATCTTACGTATCTTAATACACATTTCCATGGCGCAATGGCTCATAATCCACTTGAAGTGCATCTAGTGAACTCTAACAAGAGTTAGTGATTCCCGGTCGAGTAAACAATGTAGAAAATAATGTTTTTCCCCCTCTCCCTAACCTATCACAGTCCACTGACAGACATAGGTCTCCCCCATTTTGCGCTAGGTTTTTTTTAAGTTATAGGGAGCAAACTAGCCAGAGAGTCACCTGATGAAAAGTAATCATCTTGCCTATGAATAACGAAGCCACCACAGGTGTCATTGGTGCGTTGCTTGATTTTTAGGAAAGAATACGCTCTTTTCTTGAAGGTTTCAATATTATATTTAGATATCTCGGTTCTTCGCTTATCAATTCGAGCCTCCATTAGCCACCTTTCGCAAGTACAAAGTCGGTCCATCAGGCTGGAGGGCGTTATGTGCTTGCCAAGGCGCGGTCTCCATTTCAGAACTCGTCTGCTCCAAAGACTGTCCAGGGTTATTTTTTAATTTCTTTTATTCGGATGGTATTCCCAATAAAATAGATTAAAAACAAACAGCACTAATACAGTTTGTTGAATTAGAGTTTGAAGTACAAGTCATGTCTAAGCTATTGATAAGTATTCACAAATTATGCGATTATTATAGGAAGTATTTATCCCTTGAGTATAATATAGCCATGTTTAAAATTTATATTATAACATGTGACTATAAATTGAGATGTAAGCTATCCTATCTTTCAAGTTGGATCAAAATGCACACGGAATGCAAATCAAATTTAAAATCGGTTTAGTAGTTAAGGAGTCCATCGTGGACAAACACGTGACACGATTTTTTTATATATATAAAGATTAATTAGAACACTGGTGATTTAAAACCAATAAAAGCGACGTTATTAACGGCAGTCGTAGCGGTACAGTCAGCATCAAAAGGGCTAAACATTTATTGGTTTTTATGATTTGTAAAAAGATGCATGTAATCTTTTTACAAAGCATTTCGTTCATCGTTTATAATTTTTATTCCTTAATCACCTTATAAACATTACTGAAAGTTATGAAGATATTCTAGGAAACATTCGTGTTAAGCGAAGTCTTTTGTAGTATTTTTTTTATGTGACGAAGTGAACAGGATGGTAAGTGATACGCCTGAACATGACATAGCGGCATTGAAAGAGACCAGTAACTATTATACAGTTATTATTTTCCATCAATGCCGTACTGCGCCCGACACCCGAGACAATAGATTTAAGGTCTTTTATTTTAGTTTTTTAGTAGGGATTTTCTTTTAGAAGGGAAGTTTTTTCATATTAATACTTTTTGTTTATTAGCTTATAATGTATTCTAACTGGAAACTGGCTTTGAGTAATGTTGAGTGAAACTTTTGAAAATCTTGCCTCGTGAAATATCCTATTTAATATGTGAAAAATAAAAACATTTTTGTAATAGATCAAGAAACACCGTGACTTTATAAAAATTTACTTAACAAAGAAGCAAACAGTAATACAATTAAGGCGGTCTTATCGCTATCAATCAATCTCTTACAGACAACCTTCCAGATAAGAGAAAAGGAACTAAGCACTTAGTAAGCTGCTCGGCTGTAAAGCCGGAACTTAAGTTTTTTTCGCTATACATTCGAACAGCTTAAAGTTGTGCAAAAGTTAACTAATTGAAAGTAAAATGTTCTATTTTTATAATGCTGACTGTACCAGATTCGATAACGACGCGTTAAAATTTAATTAACTCTAGGTGATGGATCGAGTTCGCGACCGCCGACAGGTGTATCCGCGGAAAAACGGGGTAGGTATTATTTTTTATACTAACTGGTTCTTTATTGTGGGTATCACGACTGCTAAGATTTTGGGGAGTGCCCCTCTTGTTGTCTATTGAAGGCTTTATCATATTCTGATGTTGAGGTCTGAGCTTTTTTTGCAGATCGTCATTATCAGCTAATTAAACGTTCCCACCGAATGGCACGAGCCTACCCGTAAGGGTGATTAGGCCTTAGTAGTCCCAGTGCGGATTGGACGACTTCATGTACAGCCTTTGAATCTCTTCGCAGGCGTGCGCAGGTTTCCTCACGATGATTTCCATCACCGTAAGAGCGTCGGATAACGTACATATACTTTCGAATATTCGAATATATATTGGTACATAGCGGGATTTGAACCTCAACTCTCACCGGTAGGAGGGCAACAGCCATTGAGCCACCAACGCTGTTGCAGATGGATTTCTCTTATATGTTGAACACGTGCTTTTTTGGAAATGACCTTTTTTCTAACTACCTCTGCTGTTGGCTTTAATACAACTGAGACTTAATTGTAGTACGACCTGCTGGACATTGGTTTCCTTATTTTTAATGGGCTCTACAATGTTGTTTATAACTGAGTACCTAAGATATAAACAACATATCTAAGACATTCACTTATTTACTTGACACCACTTAATGTCTTCACGAGCAAAATTTAATAAAGCCCGTATTTTATGAAAGCTTTGAATGGCGGTTAAAGTCTATCTTGTCGTAAAAAGATACTTATAGGTATGAGTCGGCTTGATGTTTATGAGTTAAAACAGTTGTGATTGAGTTTTTGTTTAAGCTCGTATCAGTGAGTTGAATTTAAAAGCTATTATATTATAAGGTAAGTTATTTAATTCATTAAATTGAAGTTTTAATAATGAGTCGTGTTCATGTTTTGTCCCATTAGGGTTTAAGGCTTAGGTATAAATAACAGTGAGTATATAAAATAAATTGTGACTGGATAGTGCTTGACCGTAGCCAAAATTTAATGGACAGTGTTATGCTGAATAGGGTTTGAGGGATAACTCTGGTGGTTATAAAACTATAACGGAGTTTATTCAAAAAAAAACAAGTAATTTAAATGCAAAAATGTATGTATGTATTAGTTTCCAAAAATACACTTACTCGCCGTGGTCGTTGGGATCGATCGTATTTTTTTTGTTTTTTTTTTTTAAATAATGCTTCAGTTGTAAAAAAAATACAGAATCAGTGAACATTAAACTCGCGAAGATTCGTCGTCGTTGTGATTCATTAGACAGCATTTTGACAGGAATGAGGCGATCAACCTATGAACATTTTTATATCTGAAGGAACTTGATCTACACGACGTTTTACTTATTTAAGGCACCTTGGTTACTCATATTTAGGTACTTTACTTGTCGTATGGACGGAATGCATTAATATGTCAGTACTGTCACAGAATGAACTTTTTTTCATTCTTTACCTCTAGTTTATTGTTAATGATAGTGCAATGCTTAAAAAACAAATGTCCACACTGAATCTAGGATTATAGTACATTCTTAAACCCACAATAATAAAAATTCTAAAAAAATAAAGGAAAACCCCAATAATATAACAAGTCTGACAATGTAGGACTAGAATGAATTATTCGAATACTTGGGGTCTGAAGCTAAGATATCGAATATATTTATCAAAATAACGTAGTAACACCTAGGTAACTTTACAATTTTCATTTTTAAAAGTCACAACTCATATTTGACACTGACTTATACGATATTGCTGGAAACAGCCATGTTGGTATCTCATGGTACAAGTCATAACCAAGGATCCATGTAACCACTTGGTTGTGATAACTGTGGAGACGTGTCCTAGAACAAACGAATAACTTATATTCCAAGCGGTGATCTTAGTAATATGTGCCCTTTATAGTTTAGGTGATCGCGTCAGTTCTGTCATTGTTTTTCTCTAAGCATCTAGGCATCGGCTGCAGGCTGGGCAGACTGTGCTGTAGCAACGCTGGTGTTCGTGGACACGCTGTCAGGGTCCTGTTCCCGGACTCCCAGCCATGGTAGACGCTTCTGCAGTTCAGCCCTGTGATGGAAAAAGTATGTTGTGTTTATGCATAAGATGATATTGAGCCTGGACGTCTGTCCAGATCGTATGATCTTCAAAAAAATGACTATTTTTTGAAGAGGAACTAAGCATTAGTAGTCTCTTTGTTTAGGTTTAAAGAACAGAGATCATATTCAAGACATGCACTATACACGTAAATTTCGTTCTATGAATAATGCGCAGAATTTCTATCTACGATCAAGAGTATATCGGCAACCTATTTTCATTGTCAAACCGCTGCACCATAGAGTATTTTACCTAGCAGTTCAGAACCTAGAAGCCAGAAACCACCTTCCTCTTTCCTATATACCATTTTCCGTTCTCAAAGGTCAGCAACGCACTCGTTGCTACTTTAGAGTAGTCAGCGTGTATGGATGGTAGTTACATTCAAGATCAATGAAAAAAAAGTTCTAAAAACATCGACACAAGGTTCGTTGTTACCTGTATCTGGGGTGGTTGATGGCATACACCCAAGGATCTATGCACGAGACAATCTTGCAGCACACGGCCGGGATCATCGTCGCCACGGGAGTCAGCAGGCTCCTGGAAGAAGTTAGAAAGTGCATCTTATATTTTCAAAGTCTTTAGTAGATGATAGCTTCGGTAGATCCAACTTCTAATTAAACAAAATAATGTATATTTCTTTGACGTTTCTTGAAAAATTTTCAGACATAATTATTGTCTTCAGAAAGTGAAAAGAAGGAAACTCTTAAGATAAGTGATGAAAATAATGTATGGGTAATTAAAATTTTCTTGTGCCGTTTGCTCGAATACGAGTTCTCATAAAGATAGTCTAACTAACCTTACAGCACGGACACATCCTTAGATGTACGAGTATCTAAGGTGGACAGAATTTGCCCAAGGAGCTAATCCTTTCCTTTTATGCAGGCCTTAAAAGCAATCTTGTGTTCTCATCTTTCTTGAATGAATCAGTATTATAACTATTAATTATATTCACTAACCTGTCGCCAAAGGCGCCGGTCATAGCGACGAATGCATACGGCGTCCACGCGCAAACAAACAAAAAGAAGATTGTGAATGCGACTTTAGCGATGCGTATCTCCACACTGCGGCTCGCGTCCTCCTTGTTGGCTGTTAAGGACTTCACGTTCATCTTCTTGGCTTGCTCTTGCAGCATCCGCTCGTGAAGGCGCACCTTTGTGATTAATAGAAAAGTGGGTTACGTTTACTTGTTCATTTTTTATTTTCCATTGAATTGTGTCATAGAACGGTGGTTATTGAAATATTTCATAGTTTTATTTATATTTATTAGATAAGGCTTTTAATGATTACCTTTGACATATAAATGGCATACATTAATAGTGCACATTTTAGACAGCATTGGTTTGTGTGTCTTTTATTCGGCTGAAACCATCCGGGAAATCAACTGTCATTTCATGTTACATGTTCTTACATTTGTAAAGAATTTGTAAGTGAATTTATAGTAATACCTATTTATTGGTGGACTTTAAGTAATTTTGGAATATTATTTCCATACAATTTTAAGTTTTACTCCTCTTTCAAATATTTCTTATTGAGTTATTTTATAAATGGTTGTATGACTTTGTACCTTCTTAAAAATATAAACTCAGACCAGATTATTATCTTTGGCACCAGCAGAAATGCAACTTTGCTATCGGAATGGAACTGCTAACGTAGTAGTTAGTGTCAAAGTTGAACGGTTTTTATAGGAAAACTTTGTAATTTAAAGAAACTTATTAACATTGGTATTTGTGCATTTAGATGTATGGTATTTTCAATTTAAAACATTTAAGTAGCTAAAAGTTTTATATTAACTTGATTGATTTAGTGAGAAACTGTTGTGACACCGTTTTAGACATTTTGTCTAAAGGATCAGTCCACACAATTTGTTCCCTCTGTACACATCAGTTCCATTATAATAAGGTATTCAACGTAGCGTAGGACGCCCTCCGGCCCGATGGACAGACGACTTGCGAAAGGTCGCTGGTGGAGGCTGGATGAGAAAAGCGGAGGACCGGGATATCTGGCGCAAAATGGGGGAGACCTATATCCAGTAGTAGACTTCGAAAGGTTGAAGAGAGAAGGTATTAAGATTAATTATCAATGTTACCAAAATATGAGGGTTTGAGACCGTTTGAGCAGTTTTTAGTTAATCATTATTCGAAAGTCAGCATGTGCATTTAACGTTGACCCTGTCGTGGAATATAATATCTAAAGATGGGCAAATATAAACGTACTTTATGTACCAATGGTTGCGAAAATAAAAAAAAAACATTGATTTTAAATAGAGATTCGATATTTTGAAAAAGAAATACGATCGAAGCGTATCATTTTCGCGCCATTGAAATAACAAATTGGCAATTTTTTCCCTTTTCTTCGTAGTCGTCCAGATACCGTTTCTTTGATGTTTCAAATTAATTAATATGCAAAGAAACCTTCAGGCTACGTTTAAGGTTCATTACAAAAAGAATTCTTATTTCAATATCACAGCCATTTCGGTGGGTTCATTTGAAATTATATTTGAAATATAACCATGAATTTCTCCATGAATGGGGTGAACCCTTTAATATAGGTAATTTCTATTGTATCTCGATTTCTGTCAGTTAGTCATAATTAAGGAATTTGTTGGGATTTAATGAAATCGGTAAACAGTCAAAGTTAATGCAATTAAATACATTTGACATGAATATGTTGTTATTAACCAATAATACTCTATATATATATATAAGGTAGATACGCCACCCGTGCCTCAAAAACGAACCGCCAAAGAGAATATAGTTGTATCCTCTTTGTTTAGATAAATGTGTTCGAAATTCGAAATATGTGTATGTGTGCTGTCGCTGCATTCGGAACACTTTTTTCAGTTGTTTTGTGAGCATATCACGAATCTATACTTTTTAAATCATTAGAAGAAACACGTAGATTTAATCTGTTATTGTTTTTAAAACTAATTTTATCCTCATCATATTTCTTACTGACATTTAACAATTGATATTAAAAGACGACTGCGTTGTGTTCCGGAGTGGATTTTATTTAGAAGGTATTGGAGGATGTAATCATTTGTGGAATTCGTGTATTTTGAGGTATCTTTTGTCGAATGTATGGGACGAGAGCAAACAACGGCTTTGCGGTCAATCGCAACGCCTTATTTCGCAATATTGGAACCGTGTGGTACGCTCGAGTGCAAGAGTGCTTAAGAAGTTCTGCTACGGACCTTTTTATTCATCTTTTTATAGTTATGAGCTACTTTGGCCTTTTCAAATATGTATTAGTTATTTTCCATTCGATAAATGTAATACTATCATAATCATTTTTTTAGAGACGCTGAACCAATGGTCCGTGGAGGAGATTATGGAGTGGAATCCAGCCCGGTAGAGGCTGAATGAAAAAAGTGTGATATCTGTCTATGTCCAGTAGTGAGAAAAGAGTTACGTCCATGGGTACTTATTTGAAATGTACTTTGAATAATTTTGGTTACTGAATGTATGTGGTATTAAAACATTAATGAAAAGCCTTATTAAAGTATGAAAAATCCAATAAAAACATCTCTATATTGCGTCCTAAGCATATTAATAATTGAACATGGCTTACATTAGAAATACAAGAAAAAACGCATGAAAACAATAATACCTGTACTTAGATAATATTTTCTTTGCAACTGTACACAATACAAAGAAAGCTGGCGGCCATTCGGATACAAGGGTAACGCTTTTATAGCATTCCAGGAACATTCCGGGATCCGTGCATCGGAAACGACGGGGAAACTTTTAATGCAGTTTCCGAACGTTCAGTGGGGGGGGGGGGGGGTCCAAATCAAACAGTATACGAATGCCTATTTTGGATGAAATGAAAGAAATAGAAGGCGGAACACTAATTTTATAATAGGTAGGTTTTAAATTAACAGCAAAGTGGGACAGTTTCCTAAGGTACTTGACAACCGCCCTTACAAACCGAAATGCGGAATGTATTTAAAAGGTTTGATGATAAGTATTTGTGTGTGTGATGTTTACTAACATAGTTTGTAAGTAATATATAATTAACAAATGGATCTGTGTTTATGTTCAATTGACTGAATCTTTTATGTAAATTGAACCAATAGCAGAGTAATTGAATAAATTGAAGAATATAATAAGATAGTCATAAAGTTATGATATAAAACGCGAATTTTATCCAAAATATAAAAATTTATATGAATACAAGAAACATAAAACAAGTTTTTTTTTATTTTTGTTTTAAAGATAATTATACATTTTCCTCAGCAATTGAAATAAAGAGGCAAATATACAGGTATTAGACAACGCCCACAACTTTATATAAAAATTCTACAAACGTTTTCTTGAAAATATTCATCCACATCGTTGAATCGTTTCACATTAAATTATTTATCATCCAATAGACACCGCGGGGCCCGTTTCACCCTTAATTGGATTTTTTCCCGTCAAACCACAGACATCAGAACATACATTAGACTGGACAAGCCGCCAATTTTATAGGCAGTCCCAGTGTCGCAATTTCTTTTCGGTTCTTACCTGTGAAAAGTTATTATATTTCTTGGTAAATTTATTGATTCATTGCGATGATGGCATGTTGCAATTGCACAGGATGGCATTTTGGAAAAAAACGGTAATTTATTCTAATATTCATGCGTCTTGACTCGTCTCACAGAGCGTAGCTTGGTAGCCAGTGTATGCTCGTTGAGCTTACAGTTGTCGCACTTTAAACGCGGCTTGCCCCATCTCCTGTATTGGGAAATCTATGCGTGAAACACAGGAAAAATCTATGCGTGAAACACAGGAAAAATTTATGCGTGAAACAGGAAAAATCTATGCGTGAAACACAGGAAAAATCTATGCGTGAAACACAGGAAAAATCTATGCGTGAAACACAGGAAAAATCTATGCGTGAAACACAGGAAAAATCTATGCGTGAAACACAGGAAAAATCTATGCGTGAAACACAGGAAAAATCTATGCGTGAAACACAGGAAAAATCTATGCGTGAAACACAGGAAAAATCGCACGACCGTTGAATTATAGTTAAGAGAAGGACTCTTTGAACGCAAGCGTAGCCGTGGGCAAAAGCTTATACTTATACTAGCTTTTGCCCACGGCTACGCTCGCGTGGGTGCGAAAGTTATTTGCGAGATCGTACTCATAATGGCACACTAGCCTTGAAATTGAAAAAAATGGTTGTAATAGTATAAAATTTTGAAGAATTGACCATTTTAAAATCCACCGTATTCAAGGTTATCGCACGTCCCACGTCGTCACGGGTTAAACTTTTAATTCACTAAATCGCCGCTAACAACTTAACCCGTATAACGCCGCTAATTTATAAAGCCGGCGAACTGGTACAAAATTAATAATTACAACTGGCGCTCGCCCGTCCATTACGAGTTTATCCTGAACAATTTGAGGTGACGAACTTCGGTAACGATTTTCGCCCTCGCCAACTTTTGGGTGACGGTTTTTTTCTGTCACTTCCTCGTCCGCGAGCGTTCGTAATGTTGGATTTGTTGAACTTGATTATTTTTTATAAATATTTCCCTCTTGCCCTGTTAATGACAAAGTTTGTTTGTGATCTGTATTCGGTGGAAACGTTGTGTAGAAAGCGGAGATAAGTATTACTTATTTTCCCGGCATTCTTAACTGTGTTTGGCATGGATGCTTGCTTCAATGGATTTTAACGCTTCACATTACATCTTCTTTATATTTACGATATCTGTCGAGATAGCTTTACCTTAAGCAATTCAAGACTGAAATTGATTTTACCTTCTAAAATTAAAATCTTGGCACTTAATTTTAAAGATTAAGAAAAGCTTTATTTCGTTTTGTAATCATCCATTTTTTTTTGACGTTTTCTTAATTGGCAACAAACTTTTGATGATAACAAATACTGAAAACATCTAGGTAGTAAATGAAAAGATTACTAGTTATCCCTAGTTTATTCGTTAACTATTAGTGACTTAGATATGTAACGTCGCAGTATCCAGCCATCCGACAATTCACTCTCAACAAAGTAAAATCCAAATCCAGCTTTTTAGGGTTCCGTAGCCAAATGGTAAAAAACAGAACCCTTATAGATTCGTAAAGTCTGTCTGTCTGTCCGTTTGAATAAAACAACCCCTTTTTCTCCAAAACTAAGCACACTATTGAAACTTTGTCTGTATATGAATTTTGTGAACCGCTATTAGGTTTCAATAAGAAACTTGAAAAAATATTAAAAATTTTGGGGTTTCCCATACATTGAAATGAAGTACAACAATGTTTTTTTCATCGTGCCCCACGTGTTGGTATCAATGTGTAGATCACAAAAAATGGTATTGAGGTTTCTAAGATCATTTTTTTAAATTGAATAGTTTGCGCGAGAGACACTTCCAAAGTTGAAAAAAGTGTGTCCCCCCTCTAATTTCTAAACTATCGGTTGGTAAATCGAAAAAAATATGATGTAAATGACCATAACATCTAACAACGAAATTTAGTTTGAACGATTTCTGGTGTGATGTTTTTTTATACGTCATAAACGGTGAACCACTATTTTTTCATATTAAAGCTGTAGTAGGTGTCTAAGTAAATAAAAATAATTTTATTTTATGTTACTTGTTGTTGCGGAACCCTCCACGGGCGAGTCCGACTCGCACTTGGCCAATTTATTTTAAGAGAGTTAGATATCATTTTATATGCGTGGGTATTACGCAGACTACGCATCGTTTGTTGTTCGGCAGGATGCACCACGGGCCGATAAGATTTCCTAAAGCTTCTGTACAAACGTAACTTGCGTACCAAACGTACTAAACGGTTAATTACACCAAGTTGATTGAAAAGCACAGAACGCCGACCAAAGGGTCGGCATTCGATTCAATAGATCGGAAGCTTGCCCTTTGAGAACAAACCGGAGAACCGCTGAAAGGAAATGCGCTCAACAGGAAAATGACAAGTTTCCGAAAGGTCAACATATGTTTGAAATGGTCTAATGTCATTTAATCATATCACTATTATATTATTAGCAGATAAAATGGCACCAAAACCCCGAAACCTACTAGTTATTTATAAATTCAGGCGATAAGGATTGCAAGTGTAGTTGCCCCCTTGTTTTTCATGTGTTTTTAAGTTCTTATTGAAAAAGTAATTGTAAGAGATTCTACGTCAGGACTACGAGTAGAACAGTGTTGCTGCAAAGTGCAGCCAGATGGAATGGGGATATGCTAGAGGGGGCTGCTAGAAGTCCTGACCTATAACTTACGGAACCAAAGCCCAATTCACTTGCAAGCGCTGCATCCAAATGGCGAATAAAATTTAAAGATCACAACACGCAATGGATCAACGAATAAGATTCAAACTATAATTGGCTTGTTTTCTGTAATTTTCTCTTCGTTTAGCCATAAACAGTTTAGGTAATGCATGTTCCCCTATTTCAAATGATATATTCCCGTCCTATATTTGCTCTGGTGACATCTTGCGATACCATAAAGGTGTAAGGAGTCCTACATTGAGCTTGTCAAGTTGCGTTACCTTTTCCAGTATTCATACGCTTCGACAGCCGTGACTTCATGTTAATGGTCCAGTCACTTGCCAATCTTATGATTTAACATCATAATAAGTCCACTGCTGAATGCAGGTATTCCTGATGACTTTCAAATGCAACGATCCATATTAGTCAATAGCCATCATATCCTTTTATCCTAAATCAAGTCATCAACCTGGTTAGAGAAAGCTTTTAATGTTTGGTTGATGATTCATCATCACAACTCATTATACGTCCCCGCTGAGAGGCACGAGCCTACTCAGCAGCAGTATTTTACATTTCTGTGTTCAGAAACTTAACATTCAGTTTATTAGGCGCGCAGAGCGGCTTTGATGGATAATTATAACTGTTTATCAGTTGTTGGTCTTCATCAAAGCCTCTGTCATGGTCAGGCGTATCACTTACCATCAGGTGAGCGTCTTGACCGTCATGTACACTTGTTCACAAAAAAAAAATACACAATACTCACAGCGCCGAACAACTGGGAGTAGAAATAGCAGATGAGCGCCATCGGTATGCAGTAGCTCCAGACGAAGATGCAGGCGACGAACACACGGGTGTCCTGGTCGTCGGTGAAGTAGTCGAACGAGCAGGTTGTCAGGAAGCCCTCTGTGAAACAAAGACAGTGTTAAGATTCTCTGGGGGTTACCGCCATCTCTTGAAACAGTGTTACAATAATATTATTTCTTCTTTTCTGGTACAAAAATGCTGACGTATCATTATAACAACACTCTTTTAAGAGATTGTGGTTACCCCCCAAGTTTAGTGTTCAGAGGGATTGGTAGAATGGAAGGGTGTTTCTGCGTAAAGCTTATATTTATAAAATAAAAATGAATAAATATGTTTATTTATTGTTTGATTCTCATGGATCAAGCTGCTTATTTAAATTGGAGCTAGATGATGAGTGAACGAATGTAGATATTTATATATTACATACTAATTTTCGACATAGTATCTGAAATAGGGTTACCTTCGACATAGGGCATTCCCGCTTGAACACCTATCCTTAAAATGTGCAATTGGTATTTTAAGTCCACCTGCTCTACCATAGAAAGATTTTACCATTGCAGTGAACTGTTCAAGCCGACGATTTCACAGATTTTGAAAACATTTCGTAACTAAAAGAGAAATATTATTTTGCTGTCATTACAAGATTCTTCTTCACTACATTATTTTTGTGAATCAAATTAGAAAACAAAAATATATTGATATAATAATCTCATATTTCACTTAAATATAGATAAATATCTTTGTCCTGTTTTTACAAAGTTTACTCGTACCTCCATAATTTTTAAAAAATATAGTGACATATTCGATACATTTCATCTGATAGTGATGATGTCATGCGAGTAATGCCCTGTAAACCCGTCAAGGATTGGTAATAGTCGATTACTCATCGAATTATTCGCAGCTTATTTGTGCAGACAATGAGGTCCGTTTGCGGATGCAGGCAATTTGCACCGGAATTGCAGGAGCTAATCAGTCTGTTAACTCGCTCGAACGTTGTGACGACAAAGATTATGTGATACAGACGAGAAATCGTGAGCTTCAATTAGACTGTATAATTTACCTCTTTTTGATGTTGTGAACAAAATTAACGTTACCAAAAAAGATTTTGAAAGGAAACTCGGAATCTCTAAGACGGAGTTTGTCCTAAGGGCTAATGAAACTTATGAAATTACGACACAAAATTTAAGTCCGATGTAAAATTATCTTTTAAGGTCGCCAAATACAAATTCTACAAAATTGAATACATTTGCATCTTTATTTTGAGTTTATCCCTTCGCCATAGAGTCGCTTATAACAAAACTATTAATACATGTACGAAAATTTTAAAATGGTATGTACAAAATCGAATTAATCCTTTGAACGCTAATAACACCTAAAAACATCAGAAAAATAGATTTTTATTGTGTTTGGATTTCTTCCTGGCATTGAAAGGTTTAAACTTTCTAGGCTGTAGAAATATATGGGTAGGAATATAGATAGAAATATACAGGTGGAAATAATTCTCTAACATTTAGCAACAGACATCCCGATCTTCTCTGCTTTTCTTAAGCCCTCGGCCCTGGCAATTACTACATCCGTTAAAAATGTGGACGAGCGACGAGAAATGTGGACGGTCTGTATTGATATTTTCTAACTTTCCCCCATTTATAGGTTGTTAGTATTGGATTTTGGTACAATTGAATTAGTTAGTTGTTTACTGCAATGTTTCATATACACTATTACATTTGTCCTGTGTTGAACTAACCTAGTTCCGTTAATATTATTGTGTCTCAATTCAATATTCATCATTCCCTCTGTTTTATGGTAGATTTTGGTTGGGCTTTCTGATCTGGAGGATGGAGGTTCAAAGCCCGCCACGTATTTTTCTAATTTTCGAAATGATATGTAAATGAGAAAAACGCCTACGAAGGATTTCAAAGGTTGTAAGGGAAGTCGGCCAATCCGACGATCCGCGTAGATGGCTAAGGCCTAAACATCCTTTACGGAAGGCTCGTGCCTCTCGGTGGGGACGTATGAGCTGATGATGATGATATTGTTTACCATCAGATGGGCCTCATGCTCATCTGTCTACTCAATAATTATAAAATCATAATGCGTGGGAAGGCATATAACTTGAATTGCGTATAGGCTGAATTTTTATTATCCGTACGTTCATCAAATTCTAAAACGTCTATTTTGGCACGCTAGCGATCAAAAACTTTACAAGGCGACCCGTCTAAGTGGAGTGACAGTTTAAATTGGTGCCCTTTAAAATGAGTAATGACCATTTTTCGCTATACCCTTAAATGCCTTTGGACATAATCTAAAGGCTCTGATAACGCTGGGATATGTTCCATAAGGGACGGATGTTATTATGAAATATGATTAGTGAACGCTTAATAGCGAGTTCCTCTTTAAATCGTGTAAACAATTTCGTTTTAATTATTCGATTGAATTATATTCATGGTTTTCATTTCGTGAATGTTTGGGATTAAAGGATTTCGAGATTTTGGGTTCCAAGAAAGAAATAGATAGGTCAGTGTTAAATGTAAAAAAATAAAATAAAAAGAAAAACCACTGACATTCACACAGCGCCATCTAGCCCCAAACTAAAATTAGCCTGTTATATGATCTAAACAACGGTTTACATACTTATATACTTCTATTTTTGTAAATACATGCATATTATACATAGAAAATACCCAGTCCAATACAAAAAGACATGTTCATGCACACAAGTGTTTGTACTACCCCGGGGATCGGACCGGAGACCCTCTTGGTATACCACCTCACCTCGTCGCAACCGTTACACCAGATGAGACGTCAATATATCATATTACATATACATATAATGTTCCCTCAACCCTCCTAGTCCTATGTCCCAAAAAAAAAAAAAACTCCAAACTGAAACCTTTTAGAACGGAGAAGTTTGTCCGGCGTATCATTAAAAGACGCCAAAACCACATTTCAGATATGACATTTTGTTTCTTTTACTAGATCAAATTAAATAGAAAAAGGAAAATCATCAGGAAACCTGCACACTCCTGCGAAGAGATTCAAAGGTTGTGCGTGAAGTCGGCTAATCCGCACTGGGCCCGCGTGGACGACTAAGGCCATTACACTGTCTACGGGTAGGCTCGTGCCCCTTGGTGGGGACGTTTGTTGAGCTGATTATGATGTCTAGCTCAAATTATTTTACCTGGTACAAATCGTCCCCAGATCCTGGCAGCAGGGAGGATGGTGAAAGGCAGTGCCCAGAACCAGGTGAAAACGATGAGCAGCCCCGCTTGCACTTTATTTATCCTACCGTCCAGTGGACACGAGATAGTCCTAAAAAGTAAAAATATTATTGATGTATTAAGTGAATAGGTCAATCATGTAGTTTTATCAATGAATGAATAAAGAAAGCTGGTTTTCAACGTGCCAGCTACTATACTAAAAGGCTACTGGGTGGATTTTTTTTTTTTTTTATAGGGAGCAAACGAGCAAGAGAGACGCCTGATGGAAAGTGTTCAACTCCGCCCATGAACAACGGTGGCACTAGATGCGCTACCGGTGCGTTGCTTACCTTTAAGGAAGGAATACGCTCTTTTCTTGAAGGTTCCTATGTCATATTTCATGGATCTGTTTTTCATGGGAGGCGTCTTAGTATATATTATTAAATAGTAGCTGTAACATTGTTAAAACGGCTGCGTGAGGAGCGGCCATGTTTTCTCGAAGTTATATTTTTGTGGTTCTTTCAGTTTGCCGACCTTTAGAAGAGGTTACACCAACCTTACCAAAACACAACGCGAAATGTAGCCCAGGTGGGCATACGTGCTTATCATGCCACTCCCACACTTCATTACCCACTCACACTTTATATTTTTTAATTTTAATTGTATGAGACCAAATTAATGTTCTCTTTTAAATACTTACTTATACCGGTCAAAAGCGATCACCGCGTTAGTGATAGCCCCACCGATGCCAGACAAGGAGCCCAGGATGGCGTATATGTCACACCCCAGCTGGTAGCCCACCAGCCTCTGGTAGAACGAGTTCATGATCAGCAGCGGCATTTCCAGCATCATCATCAGATCGAACACTGCTAGGTTGATGACGAACATATTGCTCGCGCTCCGCAGGGATTTGGAGCTGGAAAGAAATAAGTTGATTTATGAAAGACTAACGGATGTAGAGAGTTTGTAGTTGATGATTTTCTGTGCTTTTGCTGTTACTGTATTTTATCTATTGGTATCTTCATCTTTTTAAACGTTCCAGTGCCCTTCACCCTTCACCATTGCGTGGAGTCCCAGGGATAAGAAGACTTATTTTTATAAAAAAATTGAGAAAGTTTGACTGCTATCTCACCTGACGGAGATTGACGATGCAGCCTAAGTTGCATTGCAGCCTTGAAAACCCCTAAATTGTACGTATCGGGAAACAGATGCAGGGAGTCATACCACTGCCATGCAGTCCGGATAATGAAGGAAGGAGGAAGAAAAAAGTTCAGTTCTAACTTTTTTGTGGTGAAAACCCTCACTACCGTGTGTTGTTCGATTGTGAAATAGTGCTGGAGGAATCGAATTTTGCACCCCAATGCACACTCCCCGAAATGCAACCTGTAAAAGACGGACAGACACGATACTAAACGGTGATATTTCTTACTTCCCTGACTTACTACTACAGGCTTACAAACCTCAGGAAAGCTGGCGCAAGATTCCCATCCTTGAGGCCTTAATCCAGTAATGGATTTATTAGGAGACTCAGTGTAAATTTGTATATTGCTCCTTTACAAAAGGTGACTATCTCCCATGTTCCAGTAATCCAAACCTTATTAGCGTGTTAGCCAAACGATAACTCGAGCTGGCGGTTTCGTCAAGTTATAATAATGGTTGTAACAAACTCATTTATAACTACGTTGAATCTGCCTAAACGTGACCTGAGGCATTGAACGCTAGTAGAATAGTAAGTGAGCTTGTTCAACATTCTGATGCCGTGGAAAGGCATCAATCTTTGAGGCAATATGCCATTTATTATCGGTTCTGTCGAAATAATAATATCATTACAACATTTGAGAACGTTTAAGCTCCAGCTGAAGACTTTGAGGAAGACCATGTAGAGGACCATGACCATGGTTTGATCATACCTGTGTATGTTTTATGGTATAGGGGGCAAACGAGTGTGCGGCTCACCTGATGGTAAATGACACTAAGATTTTAATAGGGATATGTACGATATATTACCTTAAGAATTTTCTATTATCATAAGAGTGTAAGTAGCAAATATTTCAAACAGAAAAATGTGTAATTTTCTGCAAAATCTTTATTTTTCTACAAAATCTTTACGCGATTTCATTAGCTACTAAAGTGGCACTGGGTATGCAATAAAAGCGGTAATAATTGATTGTATTTAGGAAAGGCGTTGGTTGATTTGACATGCCATCGAAACGTTTTATGGGGTCATACAAACAGCCATCAAGGCAGTAGATGGACGTGATATTGGAAATCAATTTTGGTTTCTTAGCTTTCAAGACAGAAATGTTGATATAAACAACATTTACATAAACAAACATAATAAATATGCATGGACCTATATTGCTGTACGATCAGTTTCTCATTAAACAAATTGTGACTCAATTTTGATGTGAGCCACATACGTCCACATAGAAATATGTTTTACTTTGATTGTCAAGACATATATATTTTTCATTTATACATTGGTCCCTTCCAGACCGATTTTCGGCCATGGCGACAGCCACCTATTTGGAGTTGCATTGATGCGCTTGCAGATGGCTGACATAGACAATTTTTGCAGTAAATGTGCACCCAATGGATGGCCGCAGGTATTATTATTGGATCTACCATCAGGTCGGAAATCAATGGGTTCAGTAGGTAGCAGCAGGAGCTTCTGAGACGACCTAGCAAAAAACTCAATAGTTTTGACTCTTTTTTGTCGATAACAACTTGTCATTTAAACTTTTATGAAGGAAAAATATATAGGATTAAACATTTATATATTCTGTAATTTTACCGTTATTTGTAGAACTATATTAAAAATATTTTTTACTTCATTATTGAACTACACCCTATTAAAGAATATAGAAATACATGTAAATACAGTGGACACTATGAGCCAGTAAGGCCTCATGAAAAATTCTGCTAATATCGATAGAGGGCTAAAAATAGCTGGTGTGTAGGTAACCCATTCAAGTGTGAGTCTGAAGTAATTTTATACTGCATTTTAACACAATAAACTTCAGCCCCAGTGTTCTTGGAGACGAATTTAGATCTTCGCTTGATACAGGAGACGTGGGGTCAAACTCCCCGGGGGTGTTTCAATGTATGTATTTACAAAAAAATGCATAAAACTATTCTTAACCGTTATTTAGGCGGTACCATAATAATACATGTTTCATGATTAACATTGGGCTAAGATGGCGCTGTGTGAATAGCAGTGCATATTTATTTATTATTAATAATAGTGAAAGTCACTTATGGTCAGGATTTGAGCGTTTCTATGCTACGCAGGGTAAGGTCTTAAGCTAGTAAAATTACCGAGTCTTAAGCTAGTATAATTATGCCTCGGGTGTCGGCCGAGACATCAGCCGCTCTGCCATAGTCAGACATATCACTTACCATAGGTGAGTGTCCTGACTGCCCTGTACACTTGGTAATATAAAAAAATGAAAAGTGAAACAATTATGGTGGTTTTTGCATTAATTATAAAATACTGAACTGATTAATAATAAAAGATGGAATACTAAATCATTCTGAAGTCATAAACATTTTAGTTAGGTATTGTTTATTAAGGAAACTATATACATAAAATAAAAATTCTTAAGAAAATGGTGGGTTGCATTAACATGTTTACTATTTTGCTATGTTTGAAGAAAAATTCTTGAATGAAAAAGAAGAAAAAATGAAGAAGTAACAGAAGAATTAGTTTATCTTATCTTTATATTTACGGGCCATTTTGTACTTTGTTTATAATATCATCGAATCTAAATTCACTGCGAAGCACAAACAACAAATAGAACCTCAACATCGTCTGCGACGGTTGCAAATGTATTTCACAACGTAGTATCGCGATCCCTGAGGCCGTTAGCCCACTTCATCCCAAGATAAATAGGATTCGTATAAAAATGGCGTCGGCGAACATTGGAAACGTTTTGAAGTTGCATCGCGTGGTTATAACTTCGACAGTGATGCGCTGGGTACTGACGATTGTGCGAGAAACTTATTCAACAGTTGTAGTTGTTTTTTTTACGAATCCAAAATATGGCTGTGCCCCGCGGTATACATTTTTCTCCCACAGTAAACAATATGTATCTATCCAGGGTGTCAGCTATCATAACGAATCCCTTCGTTATCTCGTCGCGTGAGCTGCGCGCGGTACTGGACAGTTATGGACATTCCTACATTACTTTATTTTTCTACAATTGAAGTCATCATCATCATCTCAGCTTATTATTAGTCATCCAAGCGGGCCTAGTGCGGATTGGCCGACTTCACCGTCAGCCTTTGATTAGCTTCGCAGGCGAGTGGAGGTTTCCTCACGATGTTTTTTCTCACCGTAAGAGCGTCGGCTAACATACATATAAGTTCAAAAATTATAAAATACATTGGTACGTGGCGGGATTTGAACCTGCACCCTCCAGATCAGAAGGCAGCAGTCGTGCATTATATTTTGACATTCAGAAGTGAATATTTTTAGATTTTGTGCTCAGTGGTTTTCTAGAGACAAACCGTTCACATTACATTTAACCTTTTATATGTGCTTATATGTCTCCGATCCACCTGACAAGTGTGGAGATTATAGCTTAACCCTTCAATATCGGTAAGGATACCTTATTCTGCAGTGGGCAGCCAAGGGTAAAGAAAGGATGGCGACTTCCTACACTCATCCCCAACATATACTAGGTGACCTAGCAGTTCTTCTATTGACGTCGTCAGGCTAGTTGTATAAAGCATTAAACGCCGAGTGTCATAAGAGTCATACGTGAAATGTTTTCAAAATGCATTTTTATTCTTTTCTGTGTTTCTTACTTGCCCAGTGAAGCTTTAAAGGCCATCAGTGAAAAGTACATTCGAAAACAAAAGACGAACGTATTGGAATATTGTGGTGGTGGGTTGAGGTCCGTAACCTCTAAATGATAAAAGTCATTAAGACGGAAAGCTTCCCAAAGGTGACGATAAGAAATCGGTAAAATGCATTATTGCTTCGAAATGCTGTGATGATGACTTCGTCTGTTGTATGACTTATTTTCAAAATAAAGAAATATTTATTTTTTACATATTACACTGAAGTATGAAAATGTTTGGATAATTTGATGTACTCTGGGTTAAGAGAAATATTTTATTTATGTTAATAGTAGATAAAACATCAAATTTAAATTAAAGAAAGAAATACGGATCGAATTGTCATATTGATATAGCACATAGAAAACTTTTATTGTATTATTTATTGTATCACGATCTTTATTACGAAAAATATATAATAGAGCCGCGAACAATGGCAGATCGTGATTCCAACATCAACGTTTGATCTACTATGAATAGCTGAATGAGATAAACAGAAGCTTCTCTCTGCAGAAGTTCCGTTTGCTAATCTCGAAAGCGGCGCTCTCATTATTTGTTGTAAGTTGCATTATTTGCCCCAAGTTGTACTAATTCCGCCTACATTTCACCCTATTTACGCTATTAACTTCACGTTTGTCGACACTCCACGTTCAACTCGGTGCGTTCGGAAACTTAATTAAATCACCGCGAGTCGACAGTACTCGACCGATCAAACTGTTCCGAGTTATTAACCCGACCCGCCCGCAGCGGCGAAATGTGGTTCCTGAACGAAACGCGAGGAACTTAAATGGGCCGGTCAATGCTGCGGGATCGTATTGTGTGATATGGTCGTGCCGAAAATCACGAGGTGAATACTCGGATCTTTATTTACTTTATTGATTCATAAGGCTTTATCTTGACTTGGTCAAGTTTTGAAAAGGCTGGGGTCCCAAGTAGAAAATAGAGTAATAGAGGTATGTAAAGAAAGCTAGAGAAGTATGTCAGGACCGCGCAAAGTGGCGCTCATCTCTGTGGCTTCTCTGCCTGCTGTTATTTAATGTATTTTTTGGATTGCAACCTCATGTAGGACGGTCAATTTTAGTGCACTGAAATATTGAACTATCAGCCTTCAAAGCTTGAGGTGATTTAGTAAACTTTTGAATGACTTCCATAAAAAGATTTTATCAATTCGGCTGATTTATTGTTTTCCACTAACTTATGAGTTCGCAAAAGGGCAAACTGCTATTTTGGCTTCACTGCGCTGCTTAACAGTAAGGATCAAAATGACAAAAGGAGAAACCCAAAAGGCCCGTAAGCAAAAAAGTTTATTGCTCATTGGTAGATCATTAGAGAAATGTAAACAAAATTAGGAAAAGTTCTTGAAATACTAGCAGAATTTTCATTCATTTTGTTACTTTGAGACGCACAAAAAAATACATACCACGTAAAAATACAAATAGAGTCAACAGAAAAAAAAACACAGAAATGCATACAAATGAGAAGAAACAGAACATAAGAAAGTCAGCTATAGTATTATGTGAATACAAAAGGGCGGATCAGTCGTAGGATACTCGTAAAATCCTAAATATAAAGATACTTACGTGCCGAAGATCCAAATGACAATTCCGTTTCCAGTGAGAGACGTCACCATCAGCATTGTGTAGATGAGCGCCAGGCAGTAGTGCCAGTACTTACTGACGGCCGGAAAATTCCTCCAATGGTCGTGGACTAAATCCTGGTGCTCTTCGGGGATGTTCCAGCCGAGCATATGCTCCACGACCTCTTTCGATACCCTGCAATAAAGCAGTTTTGGTAAGAATGTCGGTCTTATTCAATGATAAGATTGATCGTACTGCGGCTAACAATTCGGTTCATATGGAAAATATATAAACATCAAAATATTGCTTGATGAATAAAATTTTGGATAGTTTATGGAGAATTTAAATGCCGTTTTGAAAAGTTCCAACTAAATCTTGCGGAAGAGCTCAAGGAAAGCGGTTTGTAACTTATATGCATAATAATGACGTCGCGACGCTTCTAACTTAAAAATATCTAACTTAACCGAATGAGGCAAATTCAAATACTTAGGTTAAGTTCAGAAGACGTAAAAAAACAAATTAAGAACTCCAACTCGTTATTCTCTCAAGTTGAAGCCGCGCGGGTACTGTATATTTGTTTTTACTCTTCCCGGTAAATTGGTGATTTGCATAAACAGCACACGGATATACGTACATTTTCAAAGGGTAAGCCATAGGGCCGATGCCGTAGTCGGTAAAGTTTTCCGCCATTTTGTGCGAGATGTTATCCAAAATGGCGCTGAGGACAATCTGTTTGATGGCTCAAACACTATTGTAACATTTAACTATTGCTGAATGAATATAGGTTGGTGTTTTTATGTTATTTATTGACGAAGTGAGTAGTCCGACATATGCAGTCGCTTCTCACTTGTGATTTGCTTGAGTGTGGGGATGGCTTTTATATGGGTCGAAATGCTCGCAGTGCGTGCCAGTTAATTCCTTAATTCAATAAAAATAGTAAAGCTTCTTATTTATTTGGTCAAGCGTGAGCCAATCGATGCCTCGGATTCTCAACATGTACAAAGTATCGGAGATTTTAAGATTGTTTTCTATGTACTGCTTCCAGGTAACATACTCGTAGTTAGCGTAGAACCTGCATGTACCTATTTATTCAAAATTTTTATTTAGTATAATATAATTTGTACCTGTATATGTACCTAAAATTAAAGTTCAGTCATACGTACGCTTATTAATTGTGTTGTTTGATTATACGATTTGTTATACATATAAACCTAATTAATGTCTACAAACTATAAATAGAGTTTGTTTTTATTATTTCATTATAATTATTGATTTCTGATTTAGTTAGTTTATTATTATTAGATTCGTTAAGATTTATTTCCTTATTATTTATAAACTTACTTTTTATATAGTAGATACATTGAAATAATAAAAAAAACTATAAATTAGATAGAGCGTCGGTCAATCAATGGTGTGGACTGTTGCCTTCCTACCGGGAGGGAGCAGGATCAAATCCCGCCATGTACCAATGTTTCCGAATTTTCGAAATTATATATGTACGTTACCCGACACTCTTTCGGCGGAGGTAAACATTGTGTCAAAACCTACGCACCCCTGCGTAGAGATTCAAAGGTTGTGCATGAAGTCAGCTCGTGCCTCTCGATGGGGATATTTAATGAGCTGATGATGACGAAAGTATAAATTAAAATCATTTTCCCAATAGTAAAATATTTTATTCGTGTCGCTAAAATAATATTTTTAAGAAATATTTTATGCAACGCTTTTGTAATCGTTTTTTTATACACTAGCACCGTGCCACGGCTTAACCTGAAATAATGCAGGTAGGTAGATAGGTTTAGGCTATATTAAGTTATCCATCAAAATCATTGGTAGATGGTAGATTTTGCGTTAAAGAGAAACTAATATACATTTACTAATTCTTACACAACTTTTGTGTTTAAAATATTAGTAATAAACGGCTAGATTAAAAATTATGTCTGTAATGTGCTTGAGTAGGTAAATATTATTTCTCTTTGTCAATACTACCAAATTCTATCAACTATCGACCAACCCAACGAACAAAATACATTTCAATACGTTCACTTTCGATATCGTCGTGCAAAAATATCATAAAAATGGCGGCCTAAATAAACATGTTTCGATAATCGTTTCGGGTCTTTGTATTCTGCCGTTTTGCCGGAGAGGCGGTCCCGTGCGATTCCCGTTTCCCGACGTGTTTCGAATACAGCCTTATACCATAATGACTTGCGAATCTGATCGCTAGATGTAAATACTCATGAATGGCTTGATTTCGCTTTTGGTTTGCACGCTATATATTTTTTTAACTATAGGCATTTGCCGCCAAATATTTATTTGACCGCCATCCTCCGGCATTTCCTGTTTGTCACACTACCCAATTTTCCAAACCAATGATACTTGTCATTCATAACTGCTTCATAAGTGCTGTCAATTAAAACTACATAGTTTTCCAATGTTCCATTCTGGGGTTAATTCTGTCCCGTTTTATTTCTAAGTAGAGGCTAGCAAATTAATTGGACAAAGCTTCATAATACGGACACAAACACTGCGACCTCTCGGCGCCAGCGTTATGAATGGCGTCTTCATGTTCATACTTGAACAAGACATATGTCTTATGTTATTAGCTTACAGAGTTCAAGTAGGTTTAACGCTAAGCAGCAAAGGATAAAGTGAGAAATCTGGTGGGAAGTAATCATCTCCACTCAAATCTTGTTACTTAAGCTCGTATTGGCCTCTGACTTAATATATACTTAAGTACTTATACTATGATAAACGTTTTATTATAATACAGAGAAATGCAGCCAAACGGAAAAACCCATCTAAAATATAGCCATTTAAGATACAAAATGTCACAGCGAGTTATTTAATTCCAGGTGTCAATATTTTTCACAGTGCAAAATATATCCACTTATTTCTTATTTGAGCGGCCAGCCCCTCGTAGTTGGAAAGCAGTTTTCCAGAGTTTCTCATCTCAGTGCAAGTTATTAAGTACTTATTCAAAGTTGTTTAACACATTTACTAACTCTTTCACGGTGTAATTTAATAATATTCAGTACATTGTAATAAGACCGCTTTTAATAACATTTTAAGGTCTACGTTAATGAGGACTGCAATGTATAATTATACTAAATTTAGTTTAGTTTATTCAACAGGCCAAACCACTGAAGCGCTTTTTTTTCAAAGCATCAAAACTCATATTTTTAGTTTAGTATTTTAATCGTTTTTTATTATATTTTTTGACGTTCATAAGTGCTTTTTGTAAGCGTAATTTAAAATAAATGTTTTTGACTTTGACTTTGAGTATTCTGTAAATTACTGTAAGTACTGCGAGCTCAATAGCGTACCGTTTAGCGAGTTTTGTTAACGATCGCGTAAGTTTAGGAATTATCGCAACGCTTAACCATAGAATGGATGACCGTAACATGTTGTCTCGAGTTCTGTGCTTATAAGCTGAGATACACAATAAACTAACAAGATGCAACCAAAAAATTTCGGAGCTGCTTGAGACATACGTTGACTTATTGTAATTGGGTATTTGACACCACTAATCTTTGACGCACTTTTTATGAAATGTCAAAAAGGAACGTTTCCATATAATTTGTATGAGATTAGTGATATGTGACGTCATTGCTCACTATCATAAATTGATCTAATATTTATGGGTTTCAGTGTATTTAAAAATACAATATTGCAAATAAACATAAGTGATCAATTAAACGATATATAAAATAAGGTGCGTTTTTATTGAAATAACGTTTGGTATTTTATTGCAGATGGTAGAGAATACCGAATTGTTTATGACGCTAACGATGATTTTTTTACCTTCTTATCGGTAAGTGTCAGGATGACCGATTACTAGACGTATTTATCGTTGAAGTTATGACCAATAATTACTTACCAATTGCTTCTATTTGGTTTCCATAAGAAGGCAATTATTGCTATCTCCTTTTAGAAGAAATGTAACATACGAGTATAATGGTGACCGGTCATCCTGATGTCTCGGCCGGTCACATAGCTGTGATACCTTAAGTGTGTGCAATCGCTTATCCATCCATCGGCCAAAAAAAATTTGTGCGATTTTGGCACGCCAAGCTTTCAAATATCTGCACCTAAAGCTTTCATGGAAGTAAAGCATCGATGAATTTCCTCTCAGTAATACTGTTTTAAGAGATGGCGGTAACCAATGAGCATTCACACTGCCAGACCTCGGAGACAGTAAAAAGATACAGATGACAAATGAAAATAACCGTAAAATTGGCAGTTGAAATCCAAACTTATCTCTTCAAACTATAGCAGTACACTGCTGTACATAGGTCTCGTCCATTTTGCGCAAGTATATCCCAGTCCTCTGTTTTCCTCATCCAGCCTCCTCCAGCGACCAAACTTATTTCTTAAAAACATATAAGCTATAAGTTAGTATATAAATTGGGGAAACTTTTGATTCATCGCGTCTATGATGTTTGGATACACAAAATAAACTGTAGGCAAATAACTTAAGCGAAGTTATATCGGAGCAAATGTAATTTGGCTCAAGTTTGGTATTCAAATCTTTGAGATGTGCCACCTGCTGGAATTAGCAAATCAATTAGACTTTGATCGCGAGTTTTGATGTTTATGAAAATGGTTTATGATTAACCAAGGAAATTATCAAAATATCATACGAGTACAAAGGAAATTATATTCAAATAACCTGAAACACCTAGAACATTACGTACAAACAGACATGTTTACACACAAATATTTCTGGAATCGAACCCGGAACCATTGATGTGGTATTATTATTTATGACAAATGAACAGGATATTCAGTTCGCTCACTTCGTGTTAAGTGAAACGCCTCGCCATGACAAATTAAGTGACGAAGAAAATTATATAGGTAATAATGTTCTGATAGAATCTGAACACCGAGGATTAAAAACTATCTAATAGTTATTATTCTTAATGTTTAGTGTTGGGCCGATCGAACAGATGCTTCCAATTTTATAAAAATGGGTTCACCCAGGGCCGGACCTACCTTAGGGCTACTTGGGCTGGAGCCCAGGACCCCGAGGGAACTAGACCCCGCTAAAACCAATAGGCGATTCGGTTTCTCTCTCATTCAAAAGTTGCATGGTTGAGTTTGCTTCCACAGCAATAAGTTCGCCTTTAGTATAATTAATACTTGCGTACATTTAAGTAATATTTATGTTTTTTCGTGCAATAAAGAACTGATAGCAATAATATACCATTAAGTATAGAAAAAAAGTTTTGACACGGCTATTAGTTGATCGGCCCCTCAGTAGTTTCAGCCCAGGGCCCCACTTCACGATCCGCTCCTGGGTTCACCAGTTACAACGTTCATCACAATGTATGTGATATGAAATTATTACATATAAGATGTATAGATGTACGTAAACCATGTGTAACCGTTGAAAGCACGCGTCGTCAGCGGCCAGGAACTGTTTCCAAAACCTATTATCGGCGCCACTTGGCACTCCACATAGAATTTACAAACCGCACCATGCACTACATTACACATCAATCAATATGGTACTGGAGTTTTCTTATACATCCTTGTTTTATCATCTTCAACTAATTATTCGTCCCCACCGAGGGGCACGAGCCTACCCTTATTGGTGTATAGGCTTTAGTCGACCACGAGGGCCCAGTGCGGTAGACCGACTTCAAACACGACTTTTAAATTCTTCGCAGGCGTGCGCAGGTTTCCTCATGATGTTTCCCTTCATCGTAAGAGCGTCGGATAAACGTACATATATAATTTCGAAAAATGCGGAAATAATCTTCAATCATATTCAAGCAATATTTATTCACGTGGTTCGAATCCGGATATCTTTTTGGTGTGATAAGCGGTTTCTCGAACGCTATGGGGGTCGTCCATAACCCTAAGTTCAGAGATTCTGCACCGTTTTACGGTATGTAGTGCCGTAAAGGATAGCTCATAAATCACTTCACATAAATGATATTGAAATTTTCTTGTAAGGTAAAAATCAAGCAATTGTGCTCCGTTCAAAAGGCAGCAAGGCAGTTGATGCGGGTTCCTATAGGAGGCTCAAAATACTTGTAAAGCACAAAGTAATGAAAACTCAGCGGAAAATGTAAAGTAAAATAATAGTTTCTTTGTCAGGGACCCAGGCATTCATCCGCCGTGCGCGCACAATAGCCCGCGCAGCAATTACTTAGCAAAACTGGGGTATTAATATTATACAAACTTTTGTTTATAACCACGATTGAACTGGGAAAAAATGTGATTAATTTAGCTATCAATTATCCACGCCTTAATCCTAATCCTTAAAGAAAATGCAATATTTTATTGAATCAATTACAAGAACCTACAAGTTATTTGTAGCACTATTCTGTTTATTTATTTAGTTCCAAATAGTATACTGTCCTGTCTTGACTGTCTCCTAATTATTTTCTGAAAATAAAAGCCAAGGACTTAATACAGTACATCATGTATATGTTTTGTGATGTATTTAATTTCACGAAATCGAACATTTTCAGTGAAGAGCCAAAAGAGTTTTTTTTCGATTGCGTCTAACAATCCAACTTGACATTAGAGCAACAAACAAATAGATGACTTTCTCTCATCTTACCGTCTATTGGTTTGTCAAATATCATTTCTATTTTCACAATAAAACCCTCAAATGCTTTGTGCTGGCGTAGTGTGGTTTACCCCATATAAAAACCACGGTCCATTTACAAATTGCTCAACCCGGAACCTTTCAATGGCAGCTAAACTAAAATTTGTGCGGTTGTATAAATTTGAATAAACGTTCGAGACGTGGGGGTGCGCTTTTGTGCGGCGTTCACTTTTCCTTAGAGGGCTCCACACAAGAAATTACGTAGTCTAGTACTACGAGGCTAAAGGGACGAAGTGGATTTCCATAATTTTCCATTTGGATTCTGTTCAATCAGCGGATCATGTTCATGACTAACTTTTGTAAGAGATTTAAGTCAAATGATCTTGAATGAGGCTTATTCTTAGGTAGGTTCAGCAACCCGAAATGAGACTTAACATCTGCAGATGGCTAAGTTCTCTCTCTACTTTGTCTACCCCATATAAATCTGGGACGACTCATAGAACTCTGATTGATTTAGGCTAGTATTGGTTATTGTTTACCAGTTTCACAGCATAAGTAGGCCAACGTGCAATATGACCTGATCATACGCGTTCATGGACACTCTTATCCCTAAAGGAATCACAAGTGCGTTGAAACCACAGATTTCCCAATACAAGAGATGGGGCGCGCCGCGTTTAAAGTGCGACAAATGTAAGCTCAACGAGCATACACTGGCTGCCAGTTTACGCTCTGTGAGACGAGTCAAGAGACACGAATATTAGAAGAAATTACCGTTTTTTTCCAAAATACCATCCTGTGCAATTGTAACATGCCATCATAGCAATGAATCAGTCAATTTACCAAATAATAGAATAACTTTTCACAGGTAAGAACCGAAAAGAAATTGCGACACTGGGACAGCCTATAAACTTGGCGGCTCGTTCAGTCTAATTGTATATTCAGATGTCTGTGGTTGAAACGCACGTTGCATACTTTTGAGTATGCAACTTTGTTCATAGTATTTTGTTATTTGTAACAAAATGCTCACCCTATACGGGTAGGCTCCTGCCCCATCGGTGGGGACGTTTAATGAGCTGATGATGATGAACAAAATGCTATGAATAAAGCCAACGACTCTACAAACAACATTGCCTCCCACTGATTTTAAGCGATTCGAAGCGATGTTTTGTTTCCGTTCAGCAAATATATTGACGCATTTAACCCTTATCCATACGCATAGTAACGTTTTCCGGCTTGAATATTGTCCTCAAATAAAACTTACCACAGCCCATTTATGTGTGCGGACTTCGCATTTTTCACTTCCAGTACCAAACTGAGCGTGAATCTGAAGCTCGCTCCAGTGTGTGCGAACTGTGAAACGATACAGGCAGATTGCGTCGTGAATGCAACAACAAAATGCTATAAACTATTTTGAATTTTAACAAACGCGTTAACTGGAAAACCGTTGGAAAACAGCCCTGAGTCCGGAATTCCGCGCGTTCACTCAAACTTATAATGACATTTAGATATCCCTTGTCATCGAGGTCGAGACGTGGGGGGGACAGTCTCCCGCTCGAGAAATTATCGGGGAATATTTCTGGATTTCCAACCATTTGACATGTAATTTACTCGCCTTCGCCTCCGAAATGATTCAAGGGTGTTATTGTCTGACGATTTAATGTTATTAGGAGTTCTCTCGCCCATTTTCCTTAGGTTAGATTGAAAGCGAACGTCATTAGTGGGGATATTTAATTTGAATGTTTTACCGATAAGCGGATTTTTGTGGGCCATTTCAGCTTCGCTTCGTATAAATTGTTAGAGTTTAAATCTTGACAAATGTTTTGAGCCGCGGTCTTTTTGTGGGATAGCGTCGTATGAAACTTGCGTTAACAAGCATTTGAAAGGGGCAACTAATTACACTAAGCTAATGCAAAGTTTCACAATCATTAACAAGTTCGTTTTGCTTATTTGAACTTATTTCTAAACAAACGTAACATATATTTGTTCTGAAGCACGTACAGTTTTAGTGTACGTCATCATTTCATTCAAATATCGTAAGGGACTGGCTGGTGCATACATTTTTACTGAAAAAGGTTTATTGTTAGATGTTATGGCCTGGTTATTATGTTTTAATAATTAAATCCCTAAAATTACGTTTCATTTCTCAATAATTTGATTATATACATTGACCACCCATTTGGTGTAACGGTTGAGACTTCGACAGTAATACCAAGTGGGTTCGATCCCCGGGCAGTACAAACATTTGTGTGCAAGAACATGTCTGTTTGCAAAGGTCTGGGTGTTTTATATAAGCATATAAGTATGTTTATCCGTTGTTTAATACCCATAATACCGGCTTATTATAATTATCTGTGCTTCACTCTTAACTTTGGGCTAGATGGCGCTGTGTGAATATCAGTGGATATTTATTTTATTTATTATACAAAAAAAATATCTACTTGTGTGACGTATCGATGAAAAATTAAATTTACAAAAATATTTCTACAAATTGTACTTATATACGAAAACAGATACACTTGGTATCGTTTTATTATTACAACGTTTGACTTTTGTACTCTACTTTACTTTTTACTTTTCCTTTGAGTTTACTTACAGGAGGACATTCCTAAAGCTGGAGCTGCCCCAGGCATTAAGACAGGACGCGTGACGTCACACGCTTGACACACGACTTGGCGGCGGTTTGTGGAAACTTCTAGATAGATGTAGCAAACTGGAGCGTTTTTGGTTTAAAATAAACATATTTTATTTATTATTAGACCACCAACATTTTTTAAGATATGTGACATTTGACAAAGCCTGTAGTTTTAAATGACATTTGCTGCTACATTGGTTCACAAGTTAAAAAATCACTCAACTTGTAATGGCGCTAACTATGTTCGGTTTTCCCTCAGGGATAAAAAAAAGGTGATGTTAAGTTGAAGTGGTAGTAGGTCGAACACGTATATCGTAGAACCGAGGGCCGTTTGAGCAGAGTATATCTGAAGCGCGCCTAGGCAACTGTAACGCACTACAACCCCCGGTCCGATGGAGTAACGACTAGCTTAAGATCATCATCATCAGCTCATTATACGTCCCTACCGAGGGGCACGAGCCGAAGTGGCAGTGGGCTGGTCACGTATGTCGCAGAACCGATGGCCGTTGGAGCTGACGAGTTCTGGAGTGGAGACCGCGTCTCGGCAAGCGTAGCGTAGGATGCCCTGCGGCTCGATCGGCAAGCTGAAGATTGCTTCTGAAAAAGGTAGAGGCCTAGGAATCCTAGGATATCCAGCGCAAAATGGTTAAGACCTTTGACGGTCATAGATTGATAGGTGTATTGTGAAGAGAGTAGTTTTATAAAAGAACTTGACATTGATAGTGGTTTAGAGAACACTCGATATTAATTACGTCTATTGAAAATAGTCCTGTCGGCAAAGTTGTCCAAACGATCACTTTTGCGGACGTTGCACTGTCTAGTTGGACAGTAGTTTCACCCCTTATACGGTTGAGGTACGGTGGTTGTGGTATCATTTTGTTCATCTTCAGTTTAACCTACGTTCCTGGCTTTGTACGCTTAGGTTAGATCAGAACTATGTTTATTCATTTACAGCCAGCAAGGTAATTTAAACTCTATGAAATTATATAAAAAACACATTTAACACCCCTACCATTTAAGAAATTGAGTGCCTATTCTCCGGTAGCATACCAGGCCCGATTTCAGGGATCACAACCTTCCGTGCTGATCTGATACGTGTTGGTGATTAATTCGTTGTTCAACATTGTAGTTTACAGCTATAGACATTGGTTCCCCCCATTTTACGCCATGTAAATGTACACCTTTACAGTCGATTTCGCGCCTATTAAAGTTCCCAAACGTGACTAAGAAACAACACGTGAACAGATTTCTCGTCGAAACTTGCAAATGGCAACACAATCACAGATCCCCTCCTCCGATAATAACTTGTTCGACTATTCAGAAACACTTACCGTTTGTGCGTTCACGTCTCGGGTTCACTTCTCACGTGATTGCTCGCACAGTTTCCTAAGAAAGTTTCGATTTGTATAAATCAAATTCATATCGCAGAGTATCAGATTGATGAATGATTAGACGAAAATGTTGAATTTAAGTGCGATACGGTACATTATTTTGTTTATAGCAACCGCCGTTGTATACGCTAGCACTTCCATTACGTAAAGCTGACAGAAGCACGTTCGAGGAGCTTTTATTCGACTATTCATCATACCTAACACAATTCTGCTCTTTCACTTTCATGCACTCACGAACTAAAAATGCAAGATAAGGTGAGGTAGCCATGCCAATGAAATCCATAAAAAAAACCTCTGTAAAATATTCTATTCTATCTCTATTAAGGTTGATTCCAAGCATTTAAACTCTTTCCGATCGGCCATTTGCAAAATGACGTAGGTACACCAGCCCGCGACAGCTAAACGCATCCGCATTGTTCCATCACACTCCACGCTGGAATCAATTCAGGCAACCGTTTGACGATTGCAGGGCTGCCAACGGATTAGTAGAGAATGCACTGAACAGTAGCTCTTGTCTTGGATATATACACGTTTAAACCCAAGCTGTGGTGTGTTGAGTCAATGATGTAATAGGTAATATCAAACTCAAACCAAAAAATGTTTTATTCAAATAAATTATTAAATGACACTTTTGAATTGTCAAAAAGTTATTTTTAATGAATCTACCACCGGTTCGGAGGGTTGTTATCTACCGAGAAGACTCCGGCAAAAAAATGTGTAGTTATTATTTTCAAAAAATTGGGTTGGGTTGGGTTCACTTGTTTCACATTTCATGTCAAATTTATATAATACTATTGAGTTAATATACATATACAAGGCAATCTTGAGTTCGTACACTACAAATGAAAAACACGGTTAAAACGATAACAATAAATGAGTTATGGGAATCTTATTGTAAAATGTGAGTGAAGTAGTCTAGATGAGCAGGTCCAACCTCAAGAAGAATTTTCTTGTCGAATCCAATAATTTGGTATTTAATTTTGGTATTTGTTGCTACACGATTTGAATAAATACTTCCATTTGTTATTACTTCATTTTAATATGCAAGGAATCCTTTGCTGTAATATTTTATCCAATAGAATGAAACGAATAAATGAAATAAAATATATAATTTGCAGCTTAAACTAACATAGTTATAAGTGTTTTCATATATTTTGTTTACTAACACTTTATGGATCTTGGATTTATCTGAAATAAAGAACTATTATTATTATTAATAAGCATGGGCAGCGGCAAGTGAAAGGATATCTTGTCATCCTACCGCAGTGTCTCAAGACGAAAGTCTATGATGACATGAGGTTAGATGTTGCATGTTGAATCACCTAAGTGTCCGAAAATAAAAATGATTCCGTACTTCAAAGATTACGTTAAGCCGTCAGAGTTAGTTATGGTAAGCATTTATAACCGCTACTAACATTGGGTGCTGAAATCCAATTTCTATTAAATCAAAATCAAGCGAAAGCCCTAAGAACCGAATGACAATCATGAAACACGAAAGCGCGCAAACTGCCGCGGGCGGGAAATGTTCGAGAGGCCCTGTGGTGGCGCCATTTTTGCTTTACCAAGTATACTAGCTTTTACCCTGACGATGTGAATTTGGTTGCTGACCGAGTTTTAAAAAAATTTAAAGCACAAATTATGAAATATATGACTTTAATAAAATTATGATTAGATAGGTACATGACAAATCCATTACTTAATAATAATTTATATAAAAAAATCTCAGTTGAAAACCATACAAATAATCGTGATTTTTCAAAAATAAGAATATTAAAAAAATACATGAATGGTTCGCAGACAGAGTTTTTAAACAATGAATAAGTAAACTAAATCGAAATATTCAGATTTTTTAATATAAAATCAGTAATGAATAAGGAGAATTAATTCTCCATGAAAGATGATATTAACGGAAATAGGAAAATATTAACTGAAAAAACGATGGTTAAACTCCAGCTAATTAAGCAATTTCTCATGGAAATAACCAAAAATAGAAACGTAATCACACGCCCCCAGCTAAACAACAACAAAACGTTATTCCGATAAGTGAGTTAAATGGCTTGGACATTATTTCGCGGCCTCAAAACTGCCTGATCTGATAGCCCGCGAGGCTGCCTCCGACGGGCCCCTGTAGATTGTTCGCGTCATCTTTACTTTTAAAGAAAAATGTGAACTCCTACGATGGAGAAACCAAGTTAGCATGCTAGGTTATCCTCCATATGGAGTTTGTGAATAGAACCAATAATAGAAATAAATCAATACCGCATGTAGTGGTAGTTACGGATGTTTCATAATTCATAATGACATAAAAAATTGCGATATTACGAAGCACCCGGCTAGAATTTGGATGCAGAGATAATTATATCATGAAATCGTCAATTTCATAGTATTAAAACTTTGATTTTTTTCTTTAATGAAAGGTGCAAAAGATTCTTCCAAAATTGGGGACCCCAGAAGTAGAAGAGAATCATTTTTTTATACTTGTATATTTGGTGCAAAAACATTAAAATCATTAACTTTTGAGGTTGCGTCAACATAAGAGTCTGGAATGTATAATTCACATTAAGAAAAATTAAAATGTAAACCAATTTTGTTAAAATTTTCTATCAGAAACTTTAAATCGGACAGAACAGTATAAGGATCCCCACCAAGGCAACCATCATCCAAGTACCAAATGTTTAATTTTGAATTTAGGTTATTTATAAAAGGATGTATGGCAAGGCCTAAAATAGCTGGACCCAGAGGCTCGCCTTGCTGACACCCTACAGCTGAATCGATAACATCATGTCTGTACATCAATTTGCCAGGAGTGCTGTAACATTGCCACAAAAAGTTGTATATAGACGGTGTCATTGATTTTACTTGTGTCAACATGGTGCTCAACTGAGTTAAAAGCATTTTTTAAATCTGCCTTTGATATAATATCTTTGGGGTTATATTTTAAAAAAGTACGGACGGAATGTGTTGCGGCTTCGCACCCACCTTTGATTCCAAACCCAAGTTGAGTTGATTCAAAATAAGCAGAAAAGTTACCAGAAATCGCTTTAACACAAATTTTGGCTGCTAAACGTCGAAAAGTGGAACCAACTGCTGTAGGCCGAATACCACCAGCTTTTTTTTTAAGCGCACATAAGTTTGCACCATATAAAACACTTAGAAAAGAGATGTTTACTCTACCTGATAGCATCAGGTTAATACCTGCATCGCCACTAGAAGCACTTACAAGATATTTTAAATGTTGTGGTGTAAGTCCATCCATACCACCAGCGGAACCACTGCGGAAGGAATTGATAGCTCCAAAGATACCATCGGCGTTAGTCTTCATTATAACAATGTTAATGAAAATGTATGAAGCATAGGCGACAAAAATAGTTTTAATTTACAACCACTATAATATCATTGCTCTGGCAATTTTATGAGATTCCATAACGAAATGACTATAACAACATTGTTTCACAACTTTTGGGCACGGTGAATAATTAATAAATTTAATATAACTACAGTCCACGTGGGAAATGGAAGCTGGTAGGTGTTGGACTGAAATTTGTTCGCGAAATTTTACTCGGAAGTTTGGAAATTCGAATTGAATGTTCAACATACATTTCCCATTCATTAACACCTATATATTATACAATAGCTATTATCTCCTTTCCTATTTTTCATAACTTTGCAGGTGACATAGTTACGACTTTTATATGTATAGTAATTTTATGAATGAGGCAGTCAATATAGGATGATAAATAAAATGAAACTTGTCTTTATTTATATGTACATACTTAAGACTTACGAAGGTCAAATGTGGGAAGTCAAATCATAATATATATTATCGTATGGTAAAATAAAAAAACGACGAAAAACTTCGAGAAATGGTAGGTAGTGCCTTTGTGCTTCACTTGGCTCGTCTTGGCGGAGGCACTACCGATCCCCGTTAGCTTTTTGATAAAACAAATGTACAAGAATTTTTTTTTCTAACTAATCTTAGAATGATAATATTGACCATGTACCCAAAACATAAGAACAATAATGGTGTCTTATAGAATAATATTAATCATTTTTGTAAATTCATTTATCTTAATATGAAAAACTTGCAAACCTTTCCTAACAAACCCTAGGATGATAATAATTGGCCATATTATATCCAAAATATAAGAACAATATTCATAAAAGTTTTGGTACCGCTGCAATTACTAAATTCGCCAAATAGTATTTGTGTTAAGTGGTTTTTAACAACTAATTGGTATCCAGCGGATTAAGCCAAGCGTTGAAACGTTATCTTAGGATTAGTTCACTTTATACGTACAAACTGATACGGAAGCACTTTTATATTGGATTTAACCTATTGTGCTTTGTTAGTCAGTAGAAATCTGTTGACGCCCGAACCAATCAGTACGGAGCTAGTGTACCGCTTTCATCTATTGGTGTACCTTCAGGCGTTTTTTTGCTTGTAATAATTTTCACGACTTTAATTTCGAATCTCAATAATGTTACGGATTGCCTCACGGAATTTTGACATTTAGCTTTACAATTCCCGAAGATGAAGATACGTTGAATTCCCGGTTACCAGGCTTGAAGTTAGATACCAAATGATATGTACGACAAACTGGGAGAACTCAAAACAAAATATTGATTTTCAAGATTTTACAATACTTATGCCTACTGCAGCACATCGAGTTAACATAAGTGATGCTGTAAATGTTTTTGTAAAATAATATTTGCATAGAATAAATAAAGAGAAAGGCTGCTTGGATTTTGGTGACGTTCTATAACGAAAATAAAAAGTGTTGGGCGTAAATGCACTATTTATCATGGGCTCAAGTAAGCTATGGTTAAGGATTTTGACTTTTACGCCACGAAACTCGTTGCTTAGTATTTTTATATTAAACAGGGGTATTCAGCTTACATGTTTTAGCATAGCACGTGTCGAGCTGCATGCCTCCTGAAGAATACCGATCAAGACATTGGCGACCCCTTCAGGCAGAATATGAGTATATTGGGTTTTAGTACAAGTAAGTTGTATATTAATCCAAAACAATAGGTAACCTGTTGCCTGCCGAGTTTTGAAAGCCGAGGTTAGAAAGACCACGGTGTTTTTTTAATAAAAAAATATGGCAAACGGCTGTAAACGCCCTTCACAACTTTACCAGGCAAATGGAGAGCGTCGAGAGCGTCAAATATTTACACGACGAGCCTAAATGCATCTCGGCGTGGGACTCAAAGCACGGCTTAGGGCGTTGACGGGAGAGTTAGGTAACATAGTCTATGTTTGTTTGGGGACAAAGGTTGCCCGCTAAATACTACTTGCGCGAAAAGGAATTGAATGAGCCCACGGTAGTCTAAATAATAGATGCAATGATTCAGTGCGTGTTGAATCTCGGGTGCACTGGTGATAAACCACTCTCTGGTGGTTTGAAGTAATTCAAAGGCAAGATACCAGAGGTTTCGAATATGCATATCTTAGTTAAAACCGTCAGTTCACATGGGATGTGCCATAACCAATTGCCTAATATTAACAGTTTTGGAGACGTTAAAATTTCTTGATATTTTTTTATCTTGATCTAGGATCAAAAACTGTCTAATAGTAATAGTTGACGTCAGTAATATCTACAATACAATAAAACTATCTGACCTCGGTTAAACAACACTTAAAGCCTAAGAGGAATAAAGAAACTTATTCCCTAGTGTGAAAAAACGTGATTGTGAATCTAAAATGTTTTAGTAAATTTAATACCCTATGAAAAAAAAGGTATTTATTGAATAGTGCGTTTTCGTGTATCAATCGTTTATTATCGAATTTGGCACATATATACATTTGTAAATGACTAAGAATAACGTGAAAAAATGATATTAAGCCTATTCTAAATAGAACAAACCAAAAATATATATTCAACAGTATCTAAAGAAACTGATATAAACAAGAACCGGAACTCTTTTAAAGTTCTCCAACAAAATGAATAAGCGCTCTTATCCTATCGAAAGTTTCTCATTGGCATCGGGAAGTTATTAAAATTATTACTTTACTTTTTATCGAACTGGATGTTGATAATAATCAAAATAGAACTAGTACTTCCTGTTAAATCAGGGATCTTAAATTTGGTACAGAGTAAGGGTTAATTACAAAAACAAGATAATCGAAGATCTAGAGTACCTGGTGACCCTGATTAGAGAACACAAGAGCCCAACTAAACTTTTCGATATCGACATACCGCCTTGAAAAAAATATATTCAACTTAGTGTGCCGATTAATTTATGTAAAAAATTTTGGGTCCCACAGCTGGAAGAACCCACAGCTGGTCTCAGCTGTATTAGTGATATGGAAATGCCCCATTTTACTATTAGTACATAAAAAAAAATCGACTGACATTGCAAAAATCCAGCGTAGTGGGACACATCTACTAATTTATACTAGCCTTGAGCGTCCTAATGCCTCCCAAAATGAATGGAGAAAAATAGAAAAGAGAAAGAAAAAGTTAAAGTGTACAAAACCAAGTGCTATTGCCATTATATATAATGCTCAAATATACCCTTCAAAAATTATAGTGAGGAAACCTGCGCACGCCCACAAAGAAATTCAAAGGTTGTGCGTGAAATCGGCCAATCCGCCCCGGGCCGCGTGGACAACTAAGAACTATACACCCTATACGGGTAGGCTTGTCCCCCTCGGTGAGGACGTATAATGAGCTGATGATTATCAAGTTTAGTAAGAAGTGAAATCCCACCAAAAACATTCTGCTTAAAACTGGCCTAGTGTCGATAGAGCTGCTTGTTATCTCTTAAAAGTAATGAAATTTAGACAAAGTAGTGCCAAGTATAACGTTCCTTACTGCTATTTCTTGATTGTTAATGTTGTGTCACTTGGCCGTTGAATGGTACACAAGAGTTCCTGGTGTAAAGCAAATAACTTTATTTTAATTTAACGATACTTTACAGACTAAACTTATTGCCTCACAAGCGCGCAGTTACTCGTAGATAGAGTGTGAGATAAATTATCCGAAGACATGATGATGTTCGCATCTCTAATAAGTACGAATATAGGTATTCTAGATTTTTTTACTTTTCTTAAAAAATATAACGCCGTTGCCAATGATATTCTGTATATATAAAGGTAGATACGCCATCCGTGCCTCAAAAATGAACCGCCGAAGAGAGTACAGTTTAAACTCTTTTGTTTAGGTAAATGTGTTCGAAATTAGAAATATGTGTATGTGTGCTGTCACCGCATTCGTAACACTTTTTTCGATTGTTTTGTGAGCATATCACGAATCCATACTTTTTTACATCATTGGCCGTCACTTACTTATTTTAAGAGCTCAGAGAGAATGAGTAAGCACCCTGTTGAATTTGTAAGACATGATAAATGGCTAGACAGCATCGAATTGAAGATTCATTTGTGGAATCTGTTTTTAACTTTTCTTACTGAGAATCTTATGATTTATAAGGTGAATGTGAATTTTGATAATGTTTTCGTCTACATGCTCTTGGCTAGCGTAGGACACCCTCCGGCCCAGAATACCGATACGAGCAACTTGCGAAAGTCGCTGGTGGGCGCCAGACGGGGAAAGCGGAGAACTGGAGTATTTGGTGCCCAATGAGGGAAAAATATGTCCAGCAGTTAATCAATCAAGCAAAATACGTTTATGCAATTTAGATCCATAGTGAACACTTATGAATGTCAAATTTGATTCTACCCTGGTTCGGACTGTTTTTATGACTGTCTACTCAGAAGATTCCAGAAAGAAACTCTGTACTCTTTAAAAAAATGTAAGTTTTACAATACATATCTATGTTTATAAAAATAAGTAAGATATAAATCAAAGTTCCTTTAATTCAAGCCTAATTGGGAAATAGTCAATCTAAAATGTATAAAATTAAATTTGGAAATCTAACTTTGCAGAGCTAATAAAAATGTAATAAAATAAAAAAATATAGTTGTCTGCAACAGAATACACAGAAATGCTAATAAACTTGTAAAAATATAAAAAATCTACTAATGTACAAAATAAAAGCGTGTAAGACCTCAACACTTCATTAGATGTTCAGCAGGATGTACAAGGTTTTCATCAACTAAGTTGAAGGTAAGGACTCATTTCAGCATATTCAGCATAATATCTGTACTTCATTAAAACATAATAAGATATGACAGATGCGCAATATTCAAATATAACAACTAATCGAATGGCAAACAAGAATTAATGGTTAGGTACTTACTTCTTGTTATAAAAATCTGTCCTCATAAGTACTTATTTGATATAAAAATGCTTTGAATTAAACGCAGCCGTATGGTATGGCAGCCATTGGTAAAGATTAATATTCGTTTTTGATCTTTATTTTTACGTTCAAAGTAATGTCTGCCACAATACCAATATAGGAAATTTCGTCAGATCCAATCTGTATCCAATTTCTTTCCAGTTTCGATTTAATCTAATTTTTCAGTAGACGCCTCATCGTGATTGGCGTGTTTGACATCAAACATAAGGCATTTGAAACTGTATCGTTACAATCTAGGATGATGTATCATAATACGTCCATGGTTACAATAATAATAATATGCAAGAATTGACGTTTTATTTATTTATTTTCTACTGAACGTGAGATTCCTATCCAAAATAGGATAAGTATTTTTTTTAATGTATTTAATTATATATTTGTTACTTCACTCTAAATTTGTAAAAGTCTCATATACAATTATGGACCAGAGTAGTAGTTTTTTTATGATGAAAGTGTACAGGAAGGTCTGGACGCTCACCTGATGGTAAATGATACGCCCAACCATGACAGAGCGGTATTGAAGGAGACCAACCACAGACAGTTATTATCCTCCATCAATGCCGCACTGCGTCCGACACCCGAGACGACAGATGTTAGAATAGGTCTTTATACCTAGTAATTTCACTAGCTGCAGAGCCCTCGTTCCGAAACACAAAAGTCCTTAACACTCCTGTTTCACGGGACGATATCTGGCACTGCGGTGGTACCTATCTAGACGACTCAGTATCGAGTCTACCACCTAGTAAGGATACAGATTCTTACAGAATCAGCAGGTTTCAGCGTGTTTATTTGAAACTGAAACGTGCAATGGAATCTTTTGAATAGCGTTCCAGTTTCCTTAAGAGCCATCTAATTAGTTTGCCGTTTCCTTTGGTAAGGTCACGTTCGCTTTTGATGCTGTGAAAAGGCAATCCGATAAATGGAAGACAGTATAAGAGTCGATAATTTGGTAAAAGTAAAAATTATTCGTGTAAAAAAACTATTTGATTTTTAGATATTTGTACGCCTTTCAGAGACAAGGGCAGGACATAGCGATACGAACGTTGATTGTGTAACCTATGTAAAACAAATAAATTGATTTAATGACAAAAGAATCTTTTAAAAGATAGCGGGCTTTGAATCCAAATAGTTTTTATTTTGAATGGCAGAATAGCATAATATAAAATTGCATTATCTTGCAATACTTTGTAGTAGGCATGTTCATCTCATCTTGTGTTAAATTATATGCTTACTGGTTTCCTATAGCATGTGATCGCGTAGATAGTTGGAGACTTATTATAATCATTTTATTTATATTTTGGATGGGTTTCTTTTTTTAGTATTCCTAAAATAAATTTGTTTCTATTCATTTTTAATTTTGCTTTTTTTCTTGCTTAGTATATATGTATAGTATTCAGAGAGGTGGAGGGTTGACAACTCGTTATACAGGATTCGTCCTAGTGCAGGTGTCAACCTACCATAAAATTAACTGCCATAAAATTGTTAACGTGTAAATCTTCTTTGTGTATGGTAAGGAATAAATGATTATTATTATTATTAAATAAACAAACAAATACAAACATTTGTGTTCCCATTACTTATCCATAACTCTATGTAAATAAACAAAAAAATATGCAGAAAATGTAGGTTAAACTTTCCTGAGCAAATAGGTAATGTTTTATCACATCATGCTCTACTTACCACGTTTGTCTAAAGACACTGTACAGTCTGCAGTGAAAAATGTAAGGCAAGTCAAAGTTTTCTTCGCTGTAATCTATATTAGTACACTGATAAATATACTTCTAGATTTTCTTGAGTTTGTGTCTTTTTATGTTATCAAAGAGTACCCTTTTGAAAGAAATCAGTCTACTGACCGATGGGCACGATGAGTGCTATCAATTCAGACGACAGATGTTAGCCTCTTACACGTAGTTGTATGTGCAGTGGTAATGATACGGGAATACGAAAACAAAACATTACTAAATAGTAGGTGTTTATTGAAATGAATATTGGGAAATTAATATGAGAAATTATTATACGAATGAGAGTAATATTAGCTTTTGACATTGGACGAGAATAAGCACTTCAGACGTACTTATTTTGTAGTGGTATCCAAATAATTGTAGTATGTAATAATGGCATTAAGATTTTTTCGCCCGCTCAGCTTCGGCAATAACACAAAACAAATTGATTGTAAGTTTGGTGTTTTTGTATTTGTTCTTAATTTAGCGTTTCGATAGCATTTATGTTCGTATACGAGTTTAGGTATAAAATATAAATTCGAAATTCAGGTTCCCATTATCTACTTAATTAAAAAATAAACCTTTTCCTGAAAAAGTCCGTGATTTAGTTTTCCTGGCCTACCAGAAACTATGATTTTTACTTACTATATTTAACTTGAGATACTTGAGTGCGTCGGTGCCTCGGTGGCTCTTTGGTGTACACTGTTGCCGTCCGTCCAATCCTACACCCTCCGGATCGGAGAGCAAGATCCGACACGTTGTAGTGTGTATCGACGGCCTCTCTCACACATATGTATTAAGTTAGCATTAAAGTAGCTGTAAGTTATTTGATTAGATATTAATTAAACAGCGCATGTGTTCACTCAATACGTGTCTCATATAGTTGCAACGTACTATGTCTGTTGAAATTTACGAAATTATATATTCGTGTAGCTGACGCTCTTAGGGTGTAGGCAAACATCGTGAGCAAACTTGCACAGGCCTATGAAAAGAATCAATGGTTGCGTGTTAAGTCGGCCAATCCGCACTGCGCCCGCGTGGACACCCTATACGGGTAGGCTCGTGCCCCTCGGTGAGGACGTATAATGAGCTGATGATGATGATATTTTACTTAACCACCACACTGCGGAAGTACAATAGGTCTCAATATAATAATTAGCGGGTCACCCATCTGTTGCCGACGATTATGATTGTAGTCGACTAAAAGAACATTAATTTAGTACTTGATGTTTATAACTACGAAGAGTGTACAGATGTCCAGCCGAACGCGGAATACGCCATCGTGCGCTAACACATATAAATCAGACAAAAACTCATGCCAACTGTACCCGAGTAGTGAAGGTATTCAGTTGGAATCTTCGCGACACAAGTGTCGATCAGCTTTCAGGTCTGATGCCATGTAAGAGAACTTTTCAGCGACCCACTTCGAAGTGTTTAGTGTCTCAACGTTCGAAGGGTAAACTTTACGACCCATTTCGAGAGTCGCACTCGTTATAGAAGGCAATTCCCGTAAAACTTGATCAAAATTCAAAACCAATTTGTGCCGATTGCGTTAACGTCAAAACAAGATGTCGGATGATGTGATTGGGACTAGATTTTTCCGAACTCTTCTATCTATCGGGCGCGGGTCTTCATAAAAGTTTTTTAACAGATACAAATAAAACACAATTAAAATATTCAAATGCAACATACCTACATAGTCACAAACAAGCTTTTGCCTACGGCTTCGCTCGCGTTTAAGAGTATTATTTTTCATCCCCCATTTTATCCCCATAAGGTTGAAATTAATCAAAATCCTTATGTAATGTGAAATCTATGTATACAACCCATATTACGCAAATATATATGATTTGGTTTGATTGATTTGATTTGAGTTGTACAAACCTCATCAGCATTTTGCGTAGGAATCCAGTAGCTTTCGTAATCGTGAGAAATAAAAAGCTTTATAACTTCCCATGATTCCCACAACGCGCATAAACCTAACGTAATTTTGAAAAGGAAAATTTGCCTAGTACTTAAATGTTATTTACCTTAAATGTAGGTAACTAGTTAATTTGCCTATGTAGGTACATATATTAATGGCTAACCATGGGACGTCTGTCCAATATAATTATATTACCTACACGGTCTACGTAGATTTCAATACAATCTTACCTACAATTACTGTCATAAGTAGTATGCTTTTAGTGTACCTGTGTTTTGAATAAAAAATAACAAACAAAAAACATAGTTACATCCATGTCTCAAAGGTTATTTTTGAGATCAGAAATCAAATTTATAAGTAAAATAATTAATACAGTAGTAGTTCATACCCTTGGAGCGTTTTGTTTCGAATCATTTAAGTGCCAATGGCAATCCTGTTACGATAAAGAAGCTATAACTTCGTAAGGTCTTGAAATTTATAGCAATTATTATCTCGGCCATTAACATGATTGTTTATCTATCAATTTTATTTACATTAAAATCTCATAAATAATGATCAAACAAGAAACTTGTGAAACATTTAATGTATTAGAAATCTTAACAAGCACGAACTCAATATAAGTTAAGAAAGTCTATTTTCAAACTTGAGTGTCAGAATCGACTGGTCTAGATTATTGACGACCGATGTAATGTTTTAGAGTCAGCTTCAACATCAAAGGTTCTGGGTTTGATTTCTGTCCGGGACAACGTTTGTGTGATTTATGTTTCGGTGTATTAAATTAATATGGATGTATTTACAAAATTGTATATATTTTAAGGTGTATTCCGAACCGTTGGTTGCTTCATTGGACATTCATAAGTGCCTTCTTCGGGTCTTAACTGAATAAATGATATTTGAAGTATGAGTAAGTAAGTCGATCTGTTTAGTTCTCATTGCACAAGCATCTTGCCTAAATTGAGGCTAGATGGCGTTGTGTAAAGTAATATATAAGCGCCGTACCCTAACGGGATACTAAAATAAAATACTCGTCTACCAGACCATCACATATGGACCACACCAATTTATTTTACATAGGTACCAAAAATTATAACAGCTCTAACAGGTTTCAAAGGAAAACTTATTTCACCAAAAAGCTCGGCTAGCACTAAATTATATCAACTCCCGGGCAAGTATACGCGTGTAGAGGCGCTACCAATTTCACGATCGACCGCCTACAAGACACACAGTTGCATATAGTTGACTGGGTACAAACTAGACTGCATCAGGCAATATCGCGGAGAGGGCTTCAAACACAATTATGAGTCCCGTGCCCCGGGACTATGGGACAATCGACGCCCATATAACTTTCATATATAAAACAGTACATGGCCCCAATTCCGCTCATTTTAAATGCGCCAATTCTATGTTTCATTATCTATACATATAAATAAAATTGGAGTGTCTGTTTGTTATATTGAAATTGAAATAATATTGACATTTTTTCTTCATGCATATGAATATATACACCCACCGAAAATCAAAATGTTTTTATATTTTTTTTGTCTGTCTGTCGGTTTGTTCTAGGTTATCACTGAAACGGCTGGACGTATTTGGACGGGAGATTTTTTGACAGGTAGCTGATGTAATAATGAAACACAAAGGTTACTTTTATTTAAGAAAATACTTTTATTTTGGAAAAGTAAAGCGATGTATTGATGTGACATTTTATGTTATGTTTTACTAAGGGAAGATATGATATAACGCGGGAAATACCACGGAAAACAGCTAGTCAACAATAAATTTTTACATTTCATAGTAAAAAATCACACATAAAATCACCATTGGACAATTCATTGTACTATTATCATTAACACTGAAGCTGTACCGGAATACGAAAATAGTAAGATTGCAAAGTGTCGAAATGTCATGTGCCCTTAACGTAATTTAGTGGAATTGACGCCCAGCTTATTATAGAGATTTCTAGTTGAACGACTCGGGAACAAATGAGATATTAATATTGAGTTATGGAGTTTATTCACATGCTATGTGCGGTGCAACATTAGTATGCATTACAGGTGTATCGACTTTATTTGTTAGCATAGGTAAACGGTACATATGTACTTATCGTTAAGATAGGTAGCGTTTACGATACGATAACTAGATTTTTTCAACTTTGGAAGTGTCTCTCGCGAAAACTATTCAATTTATAAAAAAATATTGATGAAAAAGAAACCTTAATATCATTTTAAAGACACATTGATAACTAACATGCGAGGGTTCGAAAAAAATTTTTTTGAGTTTCAGTTCAATGTACAGGAAACCCCAAAATCTATTTTTTCAAGTTTTCTTGAAGAGAGAAGTTTTCTTGTTTGACTAGTGTAGTAAAAAATAGTTTCATGGATAACGACGGACGGACGGACAGACATGACACATCTATAAGGGTTCCGTATTTTGTCATTTGGCTACGGAACCCTAAAAAAAACTGTGTTAAATAAGTATGTGCGTGGACTACCTAACAAGAAATGTAAACGTGTGGACTGTCACTGTCTTTTTGAAAATTAATATTTTAAACCTAACGATAATGCGATAAATACTAGGGAACTAAGAGTTCTATAGGTAGCGCCTATTCTTATGGAATACAAAAGGACATCATATTAGGTTGAGAGCCACCACTTGCTGCATGATCACATTAATTCTGGCCATCAGCGGCCAAAAGCAACAAGTCCACTCCCAATAAAACGACTCAGCATAAAACTGTCGAAACCCATCCAATCTTACCTGTACTATGTGCATTTTCTGAACTGCATACGAGGTCCTGGTGATCAACTTTCAGGTATAGCGTCTAAAACCCTTAATGATAAGTTTTTGGGGAGACCTTTCTCGAGATATATATGGTATTTGCTGAAATAGTAATTTTATGTTCGAAGTATAACATAACCGCTCGCGTGTAGACAATAGATCCATCTATTGTTGTGTTTTCCACTCGTGCTACGTACGACCGCATAACATACATATAATGTCATTATTAAACTTACTAACCTTATTTACCATCTTAGTCTGCCAAATGCATATTTGCAGACCGAGACGATATACAGCAAATAAGTATGTGTTTAAGGCAAAAATCGATGGTAAGAAGCACCGTGATAAGCCCCAACGCCAAGTTTGATGAATCATTCAAACAGCCCTTTAATGTACGTATAATTACAAAACATAAACCCCGATATTCACACCTCTGCTTCGCAATCCGGAGGGGCCGGGATCGAACCCGCTCCCCACGGCGCGTCGCTCTGATGTATTTCCCATGGGCGCAATGGAGACAATAAGCATTGGCGTTGCACCACGCATGAGAATTAGTGACGTCACTATGTTGTAAAAATACGGGACGGAAATTTGTTAAAGATTTACTATTAAAAAATTAACACTGTTGTTTGTACTTTATCTACGGATGCAAATATAATTTTCAAAGGAATACAGGGCGCGCCGCTTATTTACAATATCTACACATACATACATATTATGCTAACTGACCCGCATTGCAACCCAAGAACATTCTTAGGTACACTATACATTAAGTGGAATTAAAAAGTTCTATGCCACTTTCCATCAATGATATTCTGTATATATAAGTAAAGGTAGATACGCCATCCGTGCCTCAAAAACGAATCGCCGAAGAGAGTACAATTTGTACTCTTTTGTTTAGGTAAATGTGCGCTCATTTGAAATATGTGTATGTGTGCTGTCACTGCATTCGGAACACTTTTTTCGATTGTTTTGTGAGCATATCACGCATCTATACTTTTTAGCATCATTGTTTTACATACAAGGCTAATGGGAAGTAGCGTACAAACTCGAGCATCTTGCGGTCTTGCGACATATCAAACCGTAGTGTAACGACCCAGACCATAGACTAGACAATAAAAATACGCAATGTTTAATAGCGCTCGCTTCCTTGTAGGGGACAACCCCATAACGATGTCCCCACACTAACGTCTGCAACACTAACAAAGACTAAGGAATCAGGGGCGATTTAGTGGAACACACGGAGAATAAAGGGATTCCCATTTGCGTTTCCCCAGGAAATGCAGTTTGTATTGAAGAATATGACAGGTACAGGGGTGAGGTGTTATTGAATTAGTATTGGATGAATCTGAACTTTAAAACCAAACAGGAAGATAGTTATTCTATTTACACTTTATCTGAGGAAAATTTCAATTAGTACTGGATTTTGGCTACTTTTAAAATAATTAAAAATGTAAATCGGCGTCAAAGACAATAAGACGGAGCTCATTTTCCGGATAAAAGATAGAATGTGTAATTTACATAAAGTAAATATACTATTATTGATACTCTAAGGTAATCAACATTTATTTAAAATCTCGGATTATTGCACATAAGGCAATCTGTCCTTAGTAAGAGTCAATGAATATTATATCGGAAAGGATACCATCACTGATTAGATAACATAGTATAAACCTATATAAATCAACACATACATGCCTATTTTAGCGTGTATTCATTTTTAATTAATTCGCTCTTATTTGCTCTATTATTTATCCGAAACTTTGGTCTCATAAACTAGACTCTTTATTGTTAGCGAGGGAAAAAGAATATGATTTTCTATTGCACGTGCCCGTCTTGTCGTATTGCACAAGTTACCTTTATGTAATAACTAATGTAATTAATAAATAAATAAAAATACCAACAAACAGCAAAAACGCTTAAAATGGGAATAAAAACGTAGGTAACCGATTATATTATCAGCACCCGGTAGATAATAACGGGCCGTAACTTCTAACCCACTTCAACTTTCACCAGTATTTAAGTATGTATTTTAACGTATAACATTTTTATGGTTCTGTATTATGTCGCTTCATATAAAATTGTCTTCTATTATCTCATATCACATATAATTTTATTCATAAAACACATCAGCCTATGGAGCTTTATACTTTGGACTTGATTTTTCCGTTTCTAAGTTCGCGTTGGTATCGGTAATACCAACGCGAAGTAAAAACGTTTTAGCCTCATAATTAAGTTCTAATAAATTATGACCTCAAATTAGGGAAAAATTCTAATTTCCTGACTTAGTAATAATTATAAATTTATTTTATTTCTAAAGGTATGTAATTATTCCGTCTAACATTGAAATAAACATACAGCTTAGATCGTAGGTACATACCTAGCTACGAAATTTATTTTCAGTCATAATTGCTACATAAAATGTAGTCAGATGCTACAGTGCTACTACGAGTTACGAGAGTCACAGCCTAGAAAAATAGCTTCTTTCTCGCAGTATCTTCACAGAGGCCGTTGACTTAAAAATACAATATTGTCTGTCTTCCTCCCACATGCATCTATACTCTTCCGTAAATCGAAATCAAAGCTCGTCGGGATTGGAGCACAGTGAAGTTAGCAAGTAGGGAACTTGTGCTGTGAAGTTATAAGCGAATCCATGACACGTTCAGAACACGAGTACATCTAAAATCAGTCAAATATTCATTGGTTTACTTTCCGCAATAAGCACTATTATTTGATGAAAGTAAGCCAGATCTTGAAATGATAGTGTTTTTGTAAAAGATTATAATAACAACACTGCATTATTGTTGTAATTTTAATGTATTTGATGAGTCACATCTACATGATCCAAAAACTCGAATAAACGTTTGGAACTGCCGGACTCGAAAAATTTGACGTTGACGTATGTGTGGAACGCACCTGCATATGGCGGACGCTCAGTTTGTGTTTATGTCAATAGAAACTGATTTTTAACATTTGCGCGGGTGTGGATTTATTTATTTATAAATGAATGATGTGTTAGTGAAAACTGTGAATTGTGTAATTTTTTTGTGATAATGTTTTTGGTTGTTGAACATTTGGATGATCTCATTTCTACACTGTACTTATAAGGGTATGTATTTATTTTCTGTTTCTTCAGAGATTATAGGATTCTTGTTTTATTAAATGTTTATTCAACTTCTACTGGCATTAGATATGATCTTGTGAACATGATGTACGAAAACTAATCATTAATGTTTACCGAAAGTGTTCATTTCTCTATAAATTTATGTCCGCTCTCTGAGGTTATCACCAAATGATAACTTTATTCAATTTATCTCATTGGTTTAAGAACAAATCAAGAATTTCACGTCTAAAGGATGCTAATTTGGACAATAAGTTATTGGAGTTCACCTTAATTTCAGTCGATTCTGCAATGCCTATCAATCTGTTCATTAGATGTTCTGCTTAAAATTGTCGTTTTCTCTTATACAAAGTTCTTTTAACTGATAGCTTTTAAGCTTATAACTCGAAGAACGTAATTTTACAGTTTCTAACCTACATTTTTATCAATATTATTATTAAATGAGAACTATAGTACCTAATTACTTTCGATCGTAATTATTGGGATGTTTCATAAAACATGTAATCAGATCAATCAATTTTATTGTGGACGTCCAATCAGTTCATACCATACTAACCATAAATTATTGCTATCACAATACTTTCAACCATATGCCTCCAGATGGTGATGTAAGTGAAGTACTAAGATAATAAACATACTCAATTGTATATACATAAGTCTTCTTAGCATATGAGAACTGTGTGTTTATGAATTGGACACATGTGTGATATCTTTATACCATGATTCATGAACCATGTGTCTTTGTATTATAAACAAATCTCTTATAACTACAGTCTAAAATAGTAAAAGTAAATTTGTATCAGGAAGTTGTAACATATTGAACCATTGAGTCAGCTTATTAGTAGGAATAGTGCTAGTGTGTCTCATTTGAAATACATAGAGAGAGAAAATTATGAAGTTTATGTGTGTTCTCATGAACAGTTATTTATACTATGTCATGATAGTACAGAAATGGTTCAATTTAAAGACATATGCTTCCAATAATTGTGCATATTTTGTGATTGTATTGGGATCTTTCATGTATCTAAAAGTGACAGATGAAGTTATTATTATATATTCATTCTATGAGTATTTAAGGTGTTTTGTTTCAAAATGGAATGTGTTTTGATATTTCACATTACTGTGTGGAATGATATGAAGTTAATCCATTTCATATGATGTTACTCAAGATTTTTCAAATTCAAGCTTATATTACAAACATTTGAAAATTATGGCTGGAAGAAAATTAAGGATATTCTTTTTGAATTAAATTCCTGAATGTGGACTGGTTTAAACTAAATATTGATAGATAAGAAATAATTTAAAGCATGGAATATCAAAGAAACAGTCTTAATATATTATAACATCTAAATAATATAGCATAAGTTATGGGTAAAGTATATTGTGTACAATTTCTTGCTACATCAGTCCTTGTTTAATCTTGGAAACTTAATCATGTATCTTGTAATGATAATGCCATTATATTTAAATAATCTAATTACCTTCAACCTATTGCAGTCCACTGCTGGACATAGGTCTCCCCCATTTTGCACCAGACATCCCGGTTCTCCGCTAATCTAATTAGTTATATAAAGTAAATTTCATGATATAAAAACATAAAACAAGAATCATCTAGAGACAACAAACATTGCAATCATGGTTTTTCCTCATGAAATTGATATATCAATACAATTTAATAATTTTTGGTATGATAAGAATGCAAATGAATAATTAGTAATTAACATCCTCTTCTCAATTGTATTGCCGATTAATTATCCTTATTAAAACTTCCTGTTTCACGGTGTGGTTAGATTGCGATGAATAATAATTATACATTTCATTGACAGTTAATTCAGTTTACTTGTACTTCTATAGATTTTGTTGTGATCAATATAGCTATTGTTCCTTTATGCCATGAGGCTGAAACTGGCAGAAAGAATTTAGCAGAAAAAACGAGATGAAATGTTATGAAGTAGCCTTTCTGGCTACTTTAAATTGTATATGTTCAAAAATTCTTCACAAATTGCATGTTGCAGTACAGAGTTATAAACAAAAACAGCCTTTTTGGTATCAAGTCTCTTCGTCCATGTCCATCGCGTTTTTTTTGCTAGTTTTTTTCTGCCAGTTTCAGCCTCATCTTTATGTCTCAAAATAGTGTGAATATGTTTTCATAAAAAAAAATTAAATTACACATCAACTATCATTACGGGAGACCTTTGTTCAGCGGTGGACATATAAGGCTGTTATGATGATAACCCTGATGACACATTTGTCAATACCAATCTGCTTTTTGTATAATAAATATTAATCAAATAAATTAACCATTTTATGACATACTTATTTAGTTCAATGCTTCAACCGACATCACTGTTAGGCATTTGTTTTAAAAATAAATCAATTTGTGATCAATTTTGTCTGAAGGAGATTTCTAATTAATGTTTTTTTCATTATTCTATGATGTACTGTAAAATCAGGCATGCCCATCAAATAATTGTGATCCCTTTCCCGGGTAGTAAAGAGTTATCATATTCCTAGGATCTGTAATCTATGTTAATTCAGACCTAGCACCAGATGTCTAATAACCTTTAAATTAGTGTGATAATTTGTTCTCACTAAGCTTGGCCTGAACACTTAAGACTCAAATTGATAACACCTGATGGAATGTCTTGATTTGTCCATTGCATTTGGTGAACCATCTGTTTGTTTGCCCTGCATTACATTTAAGAAAAGAAGATATTAGAATTATAAAATTGAATTTTAAGTGTTGTTTTATTGTGTGTAAGACTGCTAATATGAGCTTCTATTAAATGTTTGGTTGAATAGAGTTCAAATCTAATACTCTATTTTTTGTAGCCAGGTTTTCTAAACCAATTTTTGTTTTGTTATTTTTTATATATATTTATAACTGGGAAGTTGTAGATAGTAATGAGTAACAATAGTTTTTTTTTATCTCAAGACACTGGAAGTCTTCAGCTGTAGTTTATTGGGCGAATAATTATGTTTACAACATACATAAAAATATATAGCACCCAAATACCTACTGATCAAGCTGAATATATTGTAACGCCCTGACTGCGCCATTTATTGATTAACTAATCAAGTGTACTGTGCTCTTCAAACTGAATTTGTCCATTTCAACATGGATTTCTTAAACGCCGTTCTACTGTTTCTAACCTGATATTGTTTAATAATGTACTTACTGATATAATGGAATCTGGAGGTCAGGCAGACGTCATATATACGGACTATAGTAAAGCTTTTGATAGAATAAATCATAAATTACTGATCAATAAATTAGCGCGAGTTGGTATTTGTGGAGACCTCCTAAGATGGTTTGCATCATATATTGATAATAGGTCACAAGCTGTAGTTATTAATAATTACATATCGAGCTGGGTCACTATCCCTAGCGGAGTTCCTCAAGGTTCACTTCTTGGGCCTTTGCTTTTTGTCATTTTTGTTGCTGATATAAGTTCTTGTTTCCTTCATTCGCAGTTGCTCTGTTTTGCAGATGATATGAAAATTTTTGCTAAAGTAAGTACTCAGTTAGATGCCGATGCTCTACAGTCTGATTTGTTTCGCTTAGAATCATATTGCCAAGACAATGACCTTGATTTGAACCCGAGCAAGTGTGCTGTCGTTACTTATAGTCGAAAGCGCATTGAATTACTATTTAATTATACTCTTAAAGGTACTATTGTTTGCGCCATAAAGTAGTCCGTGATCTGGGTGTGGTCATGACTCCAAATTATTGTTTGATTCACATATACGCATAGACAGCATTGTCGCTAAAGCATCTCGATCATTGGGTTTCGTTATGCGCTGTTCAAAAGAATTTTTCAAATTAAAACAATTAAAATATTATATTGTTCATTCGTGCGTAGTATTTTAGAATATGCAAGTCAGGTATGGAATCTAGATATTAATTAATATATCACGAATTGAAAGAATCCAAATAAAATTTATCCGGTTCTTGTGTTATCGTACGAATATCATGTATGATGCCTCAAATTACCACGAGCTGTGTAGAAGGCATCACCTTCTCCCTTTGGAGTTGCGGCGTAACATAAATGATATTACCTATTTATTAAAACTTTCCTCTGGATCAATTGATTGTCCTGATTTATTGAGCCGTGTTGGATTGAGTGTGCCAATTAGATGTTTAAGAAAACACAAATTATTTTCCTTCCACTAGTCCGTACTAACTATAGGCAAAAATGAATATCTGTGGCGCGTTGGTGATAAATTCAACCAATTAAATGATATTTTTGACTTTGATCTCTTCAATACTAGTGTGACTTCGGCGAGGAGTGCTATAGCAGGAATTTTTTTGAAAGTACCCAGATTTGAGTAATTTCTTGTGTTGATTTTGTGTTGGCTCATTTGCTGTATTTTAATTGTTTAGTCTTATTAAGCATTCGGGTGTTTTTCTATACAATTTTTATTAGTGAGGACTTATAATTGGCTACTTGTGTGTTATTTGTGTATACTTTTGTGTTTCATTGCTGTTGTCCTCCTATGAAATAATAAATAAATAAACTACCTAAATTACGTTGTAGGATAGATGCCCCGTCGAGAAAGAGAACTTATATCCCGCAAAAAATAATATCCCGCAAAAAATATGTCGCCGCCGATCTTCATATGCAATCGCACAAATACATACATGTATTCCGTTTAATTCAAATGAGCTTAAGAAATAATCAAAGCAGCAGAATGAAAAGACACCGTGCAACTGTCCTGGATTTGTAAATGTTTTAAAATGCACAAAAGAGAACCTATTGTCCAGACAAACAAGAGCTGTACTGCTCCGTGCTAATCTTAAATAACAATACTATTAGGTCATTGATTGTAATGGAAAAGAACAGCTCCTTCGATAGTTACTTACTTAATAAGTTTTTAATATAGCTTTCGCTATTTAACGAGCTCTGGTGACCAGAAAACAATTTTGAATCCAGCTTACTGATTCGAATCATCATCAGTTCATTAAACGTCCCAACCGAGGGGCACAAGCCCAGGTAGGCTCATAAAGGGTGTATAGGCCTTAATCGTCCACGCGGGCCCAGTGCGGATTGGCCGGTTTCACACACAACCTTAATCTCTTCGCAGACATGCGCAGGTTTCCTCACGATGTTTTCCTGCGCCTGAACAGAGTATCAATGTCTGAGACCAGAACTCAGCTAAAGTAGATAAACTTAGTTTGGGGATACACAATATTTAGAAGATTTCTCTGATATTTTAATTTTAAATATTGTAGATAGTTTCAAAGCTTACTCAGATTTAAGAGCTTACTATTTTACACAGCGATAGATCCAATTTCATACTGTTGTTATTATTGGCATAAAAAAATTTAAATCGAGAAAGTTTCAGTGTTCAATAAATTATTGGCTGGATAGATGGAGTAGGTACCTTTGACATTGACACATTCTGTCATTAATGAACTTGTACTTTTTAAAAGTTGGTTGGTCTTTAATATTTGTCATTATTATTAGCCCATCATAGTCCATCGTAGTAAAATGCTGTAGCATCTGAGACCTCCACAGCGTCCTTTGATACCTAAATAAGTTGTCGCCCTAAACACTTGTAGGCCTAATCGATTTTGTATCAGACCGATTTTAAATATGGGTCGCCCACTTCTACTCGTGCATGATAATTTTAAAGCAATGTCGGGGTTCTCTGGCATCCCCACCAGTGGGGACCATGGCCCTGTATGTTCAGTCTCGCGTTACGTACTCGCTGCACTCCCCAAACATTCAAGACTCCCCTAAGCTGAGGTTCTAGTCCCACTCTGGAACGCCCTTAAGCTTGTTGCATATTTTTTAGTCTGAAAGCCATCTGTGCTCGCCACGTGTCCGGTGTAGCTGTGAAAGTCAATTACGGCCAACAGCGAAAAACACAATTAAAAACGTTTCTGTTGTGCATAAAATCATTAAAATTTTACCGGTTCAGATTCTGCAAATCTAGTCCAAAAGTAGTAAGTAAAACAAGATTTTGCATTTCCTAATCTTATCTCGCCAAGAGCGGTTAGATAAGTGTTTATCAGGGAACTAACATTATCGTAGGATGTGGGCAGACCGTTAGTCGTTCTTTTTTTCGAATCGGTCGTTAGTCATCGAAAAATATAGAGGGATAGCAAATGCTTCTAATCATTCTAAGTAAGGAACACAATATATTCCTTACTTATATATGTATATATAAACCTGCTTTTTTTCTAGGATTTTTTAGAAGGAGTACCAAGATTAGTAAAGTGTTACCGTTGGTAATTACCTAACAAGAACACTCCTGACTGATATTGCCTCAGAGATTTCGGAACTCCCTAAAACTTCGTTGGTAACTCTCAAGTGACTGACATGTTCTATTTGCGCACTAAAGGTGCGTCCACATTGAGTGCAAGTCAGCACCCCTCGGGCGTTAGAAAATACTTGGAAAGACAGCTTTTGCCTTTACAACTGAAACCGCGATTTCCTAGTAATCCAAAATACCACGTTCCATACGGTGGCGTGCACAGAGATTGTGAGGAGGATATGCAAAATTAGTGACACTAATGGCAGAACTGTGTTTCTAAAATTGAGTGCTTCTGATGACGGCAGTTCGTCTACGGTTTCAAATCTGTCGAGGAAAATGGGCGATTAAGTGTGAATAATTTAATATGATGGCGATTTTCTGGATTCTCTGGACCTACAGGGTATGCACTGCTTATTTGCATATATGGAGTGCACGCTGCTGGTCTCATACAAGTACGAAGGCACTTGATATATTATTTTTGTGTCATCCATCACTCGAACATTGCAATACTTGCTGGACCCTAACTCTCTGCATTTCTTTGCATGAGATAAGCATATCTTTTACGTAGTTATTCCCTCGTCTTGAATACCTACGAGTATTGTCAACCAGTAGCAAGAATTTAATAACATGTTTATTATCCAGTTATTGCCTGCTCCCAGCCGGTTCATTGACATCTGTGTTATCATAGATAACGCACTTAGCTACCGTATCCCACGACGAAACTATTTTTTAACCTTGGCCTTAGAAGCATTGCATCATTCGTGTAAGCTGTACTAATAACGTCCTCTGGCTAAAAGCTCGATATATATGACAATATGTTTGTCATAGTTATGAATTTTCGGTCATACGGTTTAATGGCAATTTTCTTCAGATAACATTTCTATTATACTGACATGTATACGTAAAGTATTATTATTGGGCATTTTACATTCAATTATATATTAATATTATTTTAAAGTCCGCAGCAGTCCAGCAGCAGGACTTAGGGCCTTCTTAGTGAAAAATAATAGTGAAGCGTGTTGCAGTAATTTCTATGCTTGGCTGCGGGTCGAGATAGCAGTACCTATTGAGCCATAGAACGCCGGGGAATCCAAACACAATAGTGTATCCGGCGCATTAAACACTCCTCATTGGCGGTAAAGGTTCAGGTGTAATGGGAGTGGACCGCTAACCAAGTTGTACTGTAACATCTCCAGATAAAGCAGGGTGCCGTAAAAGGAAGGTTTCTTACGGCTTCCTTGTGAAGACTAGTGTGGTGACGAAAGTATTTTTATCTGACGTCACAACGCGGCTTGCTCTATAAAATTTGCAAATTGATAAATATACTACTGATATTCACACGGCGCCATCTAGTCCCAAACTAAGCATTTAGCCTGTACCGTGGGTACTAAACAACAGATAAAAATACTTACAAATATTGTTTTTTGTAAATACAAACATAATATTCATAGAAAACACCCAGACCAATACAACAGATATTCATGCACACAAAGTTTAAGTTTGTATTGTACTGCCGGGGGTCGAAGAAGTGTTTGGTTGGCGTAGTAGTCGGCGTCTCAAGTCTCAACCATTACCTACACCATTTGGTGTGTGTTATGTATAGTACCCATTTGGGTCGTCAATTACTATTAGCTCATTTAACTAACTCTAGAAGTTGCATTTGTCGGTTAATCGTTTTTATGTTATAGGTCGGCGGTCTAGCCGTTAAATACCTTTTCATTACAACACCCATGTTGTTATGGTGTACATCCATCAAATGTGATCGCGAAGGGCCACAACTTTGTAATTGACGATAATAAAAACAAAAAAAGGTTAGTCCAAACTTTGTAATCGTGATGTGTTGTTTACTTACATGCCATCAATCTTTAAAACCAAGTTAGGGGTGACTTATCAATGTCAAAGTCAAACGTACGGTTTGAATGCTAAGTGGAGTGGAGTACAAGGTTAGTTTACCATAAGCAATGGATTCTAGGTATACTCCGGATAGATAAATAGTCAAAATAATTTTCACAAAAATTGTATGTTATATAAAGATTTCGGTATCAAAATACTTTATATAGTAAATATACAATAGATCGTCACAATTCACGTTTGCAGAAAAAAAAATATCTAAATATTCAGCATCAAACGTAAAGGAATTTAAATCATGGCTACAGTTGCCAAAGTGTATTTCCCTTAGTGTTCAAAGGATTTCTTCAACTTATACGTAATAGGACAATACCAAGTGTTCTTTTACAAATATATGGCATATTATTTTATGTATTTGTAACACATGAATTGGCGACAATATATTGTCTTAAATTTTATTATAGACTTGTTAAACAGTCTGCTCCTGGACTTTTCTTCCTCTAACTATATTTTTCTTGGAGAGATTCGGGATCTACGGGGTCAGTATGTTGGCGGTTCACTAGAGGCTCATTCTTGTTCCGCAGGAAGCAATATTTTTGGTTAGAGTCCCAAAAGTATATACTTGCATCCATTACAGAATTTCTGTTGAAAAACGAGTTGTTATTGTAGTCAACAATATATTGATGAACCAAATAAAAATTTAAAGCAGTTGATGCCCAATGATGTCAGACACATGTGCGGTTAATTGAACCCTCTGGATATAACTAAATTGCCGTGATGACCGATATTGTGGTATAATATATTGAGTAAGAGACAATGGTTGAATTTTATTTTAACAGTCGGTGACAGACCGCTCTAGACTTAAGTCCCTAAGGACTATTTCATGTATGCCGAGAAGGGAAGACCGTTTTTTAAACTTTGCTTACATAAGGATATTCATATCGAACCTAAATTAATAAGTCAATTTACAAATCATTCAGATGTAGTAATTGTCCGTAGTCGATCTAAATAAGTAATACAATCTTATTGATTCCTATTAAACTAAGTCCAAGTATTTCCTATTTTAACTCCATATCACACAGGCAATTCTTTCGTGAATTTTGGTCGTTCAATAATTCTTCCCGTTGTAAATATTAACTTACAAGAATTTTCATTGTTATTCGCCATTTCTCAGCCTCTTAAAGTATTTTAAGTGATTTTAAAGTGCAACCGATCGTATTATTACAAGTATTATAAGGTTTCAATATATTTTTTATCATGCCGTGGCAGCATTATAGCGGTAGATTTATTATAGGCAATTTGTTACAGCGATTGCCTCTACGAGAGATTCCGTCCTTATTATAATTCCTGTCTTGTTCATTATAAGATGACAGACTTGTGAGGAAAATGTGGAAGTGAAGCAGAATATTCTTTAGATATTGTTGGTTCAATGTATTATGAGCGTTCCGTTTTGTTGTTTTCGTTTAACTAAGAGGCTTTCGTTCTAATATTATATCGATAAGAGTTTTCACTCATACATGGCATGCAGTAATAAACATTATAGGTACATATGAGAAAATAGAAGGGAGACCTTTTATTTATATGAAGTTTTATTATTCCGTCTAAGTAAAATGTTAAATTTGGGACGTCCTGTGGCGCGGTGGTCTGATGACTTGCGAAGGGTTGCCGGCGAGGATGGATGCGGGCTGCTCAGGATCGGGATGGTTGGCGCTGTTTGGGGGAGGCCTATGTTCAGCAGTGGACGAATGTTGGCTGATTGATTGAATATATTAGGTAAGTACATATAAAAAAAGACATGTCTCAGACAGAACATTGAACCAAATACTATTTATTATTTTAATATTAATACGTGAATAAATTTTTTTAAGCTTTTCACATAAAGCGCTTTCTTCATATGGTTATTTTTAATTTGCTTATTTAAAATATAATGAAATATGTGTAGGAGTATTATTTTGATATTGTAACGTCTTGTAACATTAAATAATTGCCTCCAAACCCGTGCCGCCCACATTGGGAAAGTTAGCACAACGATAACAATATTGAGGAGCGTTGACCTTAAATCGCGTAATACATATGTTCGGGAATACTTTAACTGCGTAAGGATTATGAAATCTTCCTACTTTAATTTTTGTCCGCAACATTTTTTGTTGAAATAGAAAGTACGTACTCTGAAATAAGCAATAAACTAACTACATGCACAATCACAAAGAAATATCAACCTAAATAACAGCGCCGCTTCAAGCATACGTTGACTTATTGTTATATTTATGACAAAATAATTCATTAAAATTTCAACCTTAAGGCGTCATTGAAAGAGTACAAAATCAAAAGTACGAGCATACTACTAGTATGCTAGTGTCACTCAGACATAGCGAGCAACGTGATTATGAATGAAAATTCTGCCCAACTGACTCGGTGGGCAGATTTTTGTCTTGAGTAAGATTATGCATCTAGTTAGTTAATTGTTTGTCTAAGTATTGTACGATTCACGAAAAGAAGACTATGCGCAGAAGTCATTTTTTAGGTCCTATTGGGGGTACGGCAGAGGGGCGGGAGTAATATTGTAAGAGCGGGGCAACGCCATTGGTCGGCACGCTTCTGAGGACAAGGTTGCTCTATCGCTATTCGTCTATATTGAATTTGGCGCGCTGACAGTACTCTAGAATACAGTCGGAAGGAAAACTGTTTTGTTGCATTTTATTATTTATTGTTATTTTTTTTTGTTTGCTGAGCCATTCATTGAAATTCTCTAGTGTATGTTGCTTCGAAAAGCCAGGCGAGAAGGATGATATATGAGTTTAAATATATTTTGTAAGTAGATTGTTGACAAGGTTGCGAAACCTTGGGTCAAGTTGGGTCTTGCGACTTTGTTGAAAAAATTAAATCAATATATCCACCTTTAATCAATCTATAACAGACATAATAAATAAAAAATATCGGATTAATTTGAATAGAAAAACAGAACCATTAGCTATATTTTGAAATACTTGTCGGTACTTTGCTGATTATACTATCCCATGATTATTTGTTATATTTCTACATGATTATTATTATTATTTTTATGAAGAAAAATATTGTTTCACTATCATTAAAATATCAATTTCCTTTACGCTTAAAGAAATACTCTATAGATAAAATTTTCATAGAACATGGTCATAATATTCTCCGTCTCCCACCTTACCATCCGGATTTAAATCCTATAGAAATGGCTTGGGCCTCCGTAAAAAGTTATGTTAGTAGCAAAAACGTTAAGTGGGATATAAGCAGCGTAATTAATTTTATAAAGAAAAGTTAATCTAATGGTTCCACAAGAATGGAAAAAAACTATGTGACAAAGTAAAATTTTGAGCCTGAATTATGTTTAATTACATAGGTATCTTTTAATCCTGGAAATTTATAATAGAATTTGATTATATGAGTTAATTAAATAAAATATTATTTGATGTAAGTATTGTGTTCATTGTGTACATGCGCAGTCGGCCGCCATTTTTGGTCTTCTTTGGTGAATCGTACTATACCTACCTACTTAATAGAACTTTAAAGTTTACTACTGTGTGATTGCGTGACTCCGCCGACGTGCCCCAATTGTCTGGCTTTTTTTATTTTTCATGACCTCAGGATTCTTTATAAAATGGCGACTGAAATGGGCAAATATTATCTGCTGCATTCAACTTAGTATAGTTAGTAGACTGCCAATAAAAACGAAGACATTGATTTTATTAATGTTTTTCTAGTTTTAATACATACACTTTTTATGAAAAACACCGATTGCCAGGTACAATAAAAGACATGGTCCCAAAACAAGATGTTTTCAATAGAATATGTACAAAAAAATCTCAGGCATTTGCACGTTACAGTCAAAATTTAAGAACGAAATCGGCCCTTTTCGTGAGCAAGTCTTTTTGCGACCCTGACCGACGCGTTTTTTGTGCTACAATTTTACACTATTTACTGTGGCTAATGACTTCAATGAGCAAGTGGTAAGCGCAGATGGCTCTCTGCTATTCGTAGATATTATATAATATCTATTACTCCCTGTCCTTAAATGCACAACGTTTCGTAAATCGCCAGTGCATCAGATTACGCTACGTTTTAGATTGAACTGTGTACTGATATAAAGATTATGTTGGTCAAGCATTATACCATGGTTTTGCCCATATGGTATGTGGACTAGTGCCAAATATCCGTTAAATTGCCGTGTTGAGGTTTTTAGGCGGCTCGCCAAATTAATTGTTAGGTTTATTTTGCCCTATTTAGACTGTTTACGTTTGCTGTGTTAACTGGTTGCTTTCACTAATTTTTGTTTTGTCTATGTTATGTTTTAAATGTTTTGGCAAAGTTCAAGCATTTACAAAGTTCGGTACTTGGTGCCAAGTTGATTACTATCATAATCAATTGTTAAATTGAATATATCATTTTGAAGACCAATGTGGTATTTAGCTACTGTTTTATTGAGCCCAGGTTTCATCCTTGTTTGTGAATGTTTGTGTGTGTATATGTCTGTCAGACTTCTCAATCATAACAACAGATTGGTCTTCAAACAATTCATTTTTTATTTATTTAAGTATTTAAAAAGTTTATTGCAAAATGTTAATTATGTACAAAAGCGAAATTTGTGGCCGAGTGGCATTCTTTTCCAGGTAACCTAGTTATTTCACATATAATTTAAGTCTTGTGACTGGGAATTCAATTATTTTAAGTTATGTCGTGTAGCTTGTTACAGTTTTATACTACGAGTACAACGGCTATAAGCCTCCTGGTTGACAGAGGCCTTCAGGAGTTTTGTACAGTTATCCGCCACGGTGGTTAATTTGGCCTGAAGTACGTCGTCAGAACCTTTGTTTGCTATTCGGCAGGATCAGCATTATAAACGTATATGTTATTAATATTGTTGTTTTACTACTGGTATTCATACGTGTAAAAATAAAGAGTACGCTGTATTTTACATGCAATCTACATCTAAACTACCCGCATGTCATATAGTAGAACTGCAAAATTGCTCACTAATATCATTAAGAGTGCCGTCGCGTAGAAAGGGGTATGTATGCTGGAAGATGACGTCACACGATAACGAAATTTTGGTTACGTCATACAAGATTCTTGAAATATTTCATATACCTAAACGTTATCGTTGGTAATGATCTCCGCGGTGGAATCGACCTGGTACAATTTAAGCGCCGAGGTGTTTCCCCCCATCGAATTAAAGCGAAGATTTCGTTCCCCTAAATTGTTGCAACCCCCGGACGCTTGGACAGTTTCGACTGATTCTGATACTTTCTCGAACATTCCCGATGTTCCTCCATTAATAATTATCCCGGTTCGTTTATGCTAATAACTTAGTTTGCATATTTACAAGTTCGGTTTTCGCTACGGCCTCGGTAACTTCATTAATGCTACTAGTTTTGATGAAGCTCGGTTGCGGGTTTAATGGATTTTCATATTATAATGCGCTGCACAATAATTACTTATCTGGATGGAAATCGATTTAGATCGATAGTTGACACAAGTGCTAGACTACTCTCTGAGCGCTCCTTTGTTAAGAACTCTCAGACAGACGTATTAGAAATCGATTTCAGATTTTCATCAGAATGGTTTTTGAGTGTTGGTTGGGAATTATGAATACCACATAAAAATACTTTTAAAGGTGACAAGAATCTGATGTTTTGTTCACGCAGAAGTCTTCAGAGAAGGTATATTCATCTTTTTAGCATTTACCTCACCCGAAAATATTAATAAAAGTGACTAGGAACAAACAATCTGCTTACGCAGGATTCTTTTTTGCCTGAGAATAGGCATCTTAGCTATCTTCTCCTTTTTAGTAAGTAAATAGACATAAAATATATTATTTGACGACCCATTTGGTGTAATGGTTGAGACGTTCGGCCACTACACCAAGGTTCCGGGTTCGATCCCCGGGCAGTACAAACATTTTTTGTGCATGAACATGTCTCTTTGTATTGGTCTGGGAGTTTTTATGTATTATATGTATGTATTTACAAGAAGAGGGATATAAATGTGTTTATCCGTTGTTTAGTAACTATACTACAGGCTTCAAGATTAAATTGGTGATAGATGGCGCTGTGTGAATGTTTACAGTATTGTCAGTGGATATTTATTTATTAACTTTAGTGACCAGGGAAATTTGAAATTTATCCCACTGAGAGTACTGACTGCAAATGCCATTATATCCTGCTGCGTACATGCATTTGGCCGTGTAGGCCACGACGGAAGATATGTGTCTCAGGCTATGATGCATGTAGTATATGCGATTGAGTGCGTCCCATCGCAATCGGTAACTAGCTGACCGAAAGCCATATATTATATCAGAAGTGTAACGTGTTTTGGAAACTAGCAATAGACAAAATAATAAACATACTTTGTAGATGTTTGGTAACCTGCCGGGTTGTTGCAGTGTGTAGGCAGATACAGCTTACATATCTTTGCATACCATAAAAAAATCCTTACCTAGAATTCTGGTTGCAAGAGAGTAATGTAATATAGCTAAGTATCAGAAATCGAAATATGTTATGAAAAGGAAGTCGCGTATTTTAAGGAATTAATTGAAAAAAAAATAAGAGCGTCGGTGGCTCAGTGGTGTGGACTGTCGCCTTCCTACCGGGAGGGCTGAGGTTCAAAACCCCGACACGTACCAATGTATTTTCGAATTTTCGAAAAATATAAGTACGTTATCCGACACTCTTACGGTGAAGGAAAACATCGTGAGGAAACCTTCATGCACGCCTGCGAAGAGATTCAAAGGTTGTGCGTGAAGTCGTCCAATCCGCACTGGGCCCGCGTGGACGACTAAGGCCTAATCACCCTATACGGGTAGGCTCGTGCCCCTCGGTGGGGACGTTTAATGAGCTGATGATGATGATGATGATGAATTGAAAAATATTTCATCAGTACAGTAGAGCGTCTGTGGCTCAATGGTGTGTACTGTTGCCTTCTGATCTGGAGGGCACAGGTTCAAATCCCGCCACGTACCAATGTGTTTTCGAATTATCTAAATTATGGTGAAGGAAAAACACCGCGAAACCTGCACTCGCCTGCGAATTTATTCAAAGACTGCCCGTGAAGTCGGCCAAACCGCACTGGGCCCGCGTGGCCTTATCACCCGTACGGGTAAGCTCGTGCCCCTCGGGGCGGACGTTCAATGAGCTGATGATGATGACAGTAGTAAAAGTTTGGTACAAGTAATAATAGTTTGTAATCAAAGTAATTGTTGTTCTTGGTATTACACTATTCGATAAATACGATACACAATTTAATAAGATACATTTATTAATAAACTTCACATAGTTGTACCTGTTGTGGTTGTATCATACGTAGTCGGTTTACATATTGAATGCTAATTAGACTTGACGTTAATAATTAAGTTCGTATAAATTTAACAGGTATGTGTTTTACTGTGTGTAATTAAAGGGTATTGCGTACCGCTTCCATATTGAAACTTCGCAGTAGTTTTGTCTCTTTACGACTCGTGTACTCTGACAACTTGTATATATATATAAGTTGTCAGGGTTTTATATATATATATAAAACATGTTATATACGAGTACTAGATATCCGCCCCGGCTTCGCACGGGTGCAATATCGTTATTGTGGGATATCCATAACAGAAAGACAATATACCATCGCGGAGTTTTCTGTAGACCTTTTCAATGTGTACAATACTTAGTACATTATATTGAAAAATCTCGCAAGGTTCACAGCCTGCGTGCAGTGTAAGCGGTAAAAATGTAATTACTTGCGACATCACATTAAAATCTCAAAAATGTCAGTATTTGTCCTCTATTTAATGGATGTTATTCATATCAATCTTCCTCTTTATTCGCTCTATCTATTAAGAAAAACCCATCAAAATCCGCTGTGTATTGATGTACCTTTGATTGTGCTCGACTTCATGTATCTTATGATTTATAATAACAATGTCTGGAATTACAACCGGAAGTGAGGTCATAATTTTGCATGCAAAATCAGGTATTTTCAGGGGTGTCGATCTATGGTTTCTCAGACTATATTCTAAAAATGTTTTGTGTATCTGATCCATAAGACTTATACGGCCGGCTCTCCGACTTTAATATTACTAGCTTATTATACCTTATTAAAACAAGAAAATTGGCAAACCAAATAAATAATTGATTTAGGTAATGTCATTGGTTTGTTTTTATTAAAAAAGATACTTAATAGGTGCCCTATACAATTTCACGAGCAATAGGCATCTATTATAGATATAAAAAATGTTAACAATAGACGCTGGAGCCGCTTGCCAAATGCGGAGCAGTGATCGCGGTACATAGGCGGGTTCTGCTAAAATATGGACCGTATATTTTTGCTTTCTCATTGTTTTTCTAGGAAACAAAGCTTGACTTTTTAGACATTTTCATGTCCATAAAGCCATATAAATGCCAATTATAAAACTCATTTTACTGTATTTTACCGAAATGGCTAACTATCTCGTGGACCCATGGCCTTTGTATTGAAAACGAGCTTACTTTTGGAATGCAAGAAGAGTAATAAACATTTGTCTATGAAATCGTAACAGCACTGCACCAGTTCCCGTAGGAATTCGGGGATAACCTATGTTATTTTTAATACCACCAATATTATATTAATAGTTTGCTATTTAATGATCATTTATTTTAGCGTCTACGGCTGGACATAGGTCTCCCCCCATTTTGCGCCGGATATCCCGGTCTTCCGGTTTTCTCATCCATCCTACACCAGAAACCTTTCGCAAGTCGCGGTCCGTCGGGCCGGAGAGCGTCCTACGCTATTCTAAACCAGAGGGGAATGCTATAATTTGGAAATTGACAAGCAATGCATGCATTAAATCGATAGTACCATCGCCCGGCCCCGGCCGAGTCTGCGTTATTGGTTCGAAATTTTGAATTGCAAAGCACTCTTATAAACTCGGTGACGTCATTTCCTCATCACTCGCTTAATTGCCAAAAGCTTTCGTCATAGTTTTGTTATACTTAAGAAATTGCTATTAATATAATTAGTTATCATAAATTGCTTAAGCAGCACGAATACATGAATACAGTATTATTACTTCTACGTTTTTATTAATTAATAATATATTCGTAACTGCAGTAGAGGCCTATTCTAGTTTTGCGATGATAAATTAAATAAGTTTTAAAATATTTCTAACAATATGATAGGTTCTCATATATCGTATGCTCTGCTGCCTTTTAAAACCTACCAGTTAAAATTGCAATATCAAGTATCACTGGGCGAACAAAAATATTTGAGTGTCAGAACCACAGTTTTTATATAGGTCATCATTAAAGTAATTAATTAAATTTAATAAACGTCTACGTAAGACCACGCATATTATAACAACTAAAATCATTATATACCAATATCTTTAGTTTTACCTTATCTTTGTCTTTTGCAATGATATTCTTTATATATAAAGATAGATATGCCATCCGTGCCTAAAAAACGAACCGCCGAAGAGAGTACAGTTTGTACTCTTTTGTTTAGGTAAATGCGTTCGAAATATGTGTATGAGTGCTGTGAATCCATTGGGAACACTTTTTTCGATTGCTTTGTGAGCATATCACGAATCTATAGTTTTTACATCATTGGTCTTTTGCCACCACGTAGTAAGTATTATAAATAACTTAAATTTCTACTTTCTGATAGCTTAACATGTTTTTAAATATTATGTATTCGCTTATCGCTGCGGTGAATTAGTCCAACTGGTAGATAAGAGACCTTGACCTACACGCTATACACATAACTCATTGTTACGTACGTTTGTTGTTACGCCTGAAAATAATAAAACAATAATTGTGTCACCATTACCCATTCTTGATTTTTTTTTATTGAAGACAAAAATCTGGATTAATCTTATTAATTGATAAGGTAAATTAGGTACTTAATTGTATTGATGATTGGACAAAAGTTTGATTATTTAATACATCAATTTTGAAAGTTCCAGTAATTATAAATCTTTCTTGCTAGGTGTTAGAAATCGCCTAATCGACTCGGTCAAACGTATTTCGTTTTTTTTTACTTGTTAATAATATTGGAAGTTTACAAGTGTAAGTACTTTGTCACAAAATGCGCCAGGCAAGTTTATACTAAATTACGATTATTGTATGAGAAAATGTTTGTGGAATTGCATTAAACGGTCTGAGAACAGGGTTTATTGAGCGTTAGAGCTATTTATCTTATCTATCCCGCGTTGGATGGAGAATAAATTATCCTAGCGCTATTTCATAACGACGGCTAGTTCATACGCAAGTAGGCGCTGTTCAGTTGGTATGTTCCGCTTGTTATGTTGGCACATTTAAAGATTTTTATACAACAATAAAATATATATATGAAAAATGTTATTGTTAAAATATTTTTTTATTGTAAAAATATAATATAATATGAGCGTCGGTGGCTCAATGGTGTGGACTGTCGCCCTCTTACCAGGAGAGCTGAGGTTCAAACCCCGCTACGTACCAATGTGTTTTCGAATTTTCGAAAAATATATGTACGTTATCCGACGCTCTTACGGTGAAGGAAAACATCGTAAGAAAACTTGGCGTTAAACTGTTAAAAATCTTTTACAGTGAGATCCAATAATAATTTACAAGTAGATGTCAAATCCACTTCAACCAGTGACCCAAGAGAGCCGTTTAAGATCCCCTTATCAAATTATCAAAATATTAATACTTTTAGTACCCATAATAGATTTTCGATTAGTCTTGTTGAAGGCTCTACAAATCGCTGCCCGAGAGTGTTTTAATAACAATTAGTCTTTTTGTGTAATACTTATCTCCTTTTATGAATATTAAGATCATTTCATTTTAAATATTTCTTTAAAATTTCGACTCTTGTATATTGTTTAGCAATATAGTGAATTGTACGCAAAATAAAAAAATGTGCTGCCTCTGCAATATAGATTGCAGAGGCAGCACATTTTTTTATAAAAAATAAAAAAGAGGGAGGGAGAGGAGGCATAGGCCTATAATGGTTAAAATATCGTAAATGGGGCGGCTGTATATTCTCCCAATTTTGTGGTAGAAACTCATTAGGAATATTATATAAAGAGAGTGAAAGACCCAAAATGACTTATCCGATATTCGGGTGCCATAAGCGAGTGGAACGGTCCGTGTATAATCTTACCCACGTGGTATTATCGTGAAATTCCGCCATTGTTTCGGGTACAAAGTGCCCGTACAATGAATGCATTTTAACCCAATTACCGGGGATGGCTTATTAAGCCAGCCGTGTAACATACGTTGTTTGCGACGGGGAATTTTGTGGTATGTGAAATTGATGGCCGTGCATAATGCTGTGAGTGCGTTTTCGGGTGTCCGACGACATTTGGGCTTATCTAATGGGGCATCATTAGCCGGTTTACGTGTACATGTTAATAGTTGGGGCTGAGCCAAAGGCCATATGGTTGCGGATGTAGCGTACTATCGTTCATACTGTAATAATAATTCAAAATCCAATTCCATAGCCCAGTATCGTAGTTTCCATTTATTTGAAATAGCCTTTACACCTGGCGGTGTCATCATGGGTTGTGTCATATTGTGCATTCTGTGATGGCATCCGCCACGTGTAACACATACAAAGATTAAACATTCGAAAAAGGGCCTCTGTGCTGTTGGCCGAAAACATAATAATAATAAATGTTTATTTCATAAAAACACAGTACAGAAATTATTTGAACTGCTATGTCATTATGTTATTAAAATTATAATTATTCATTTGCACACGATTCCAGGGTGCACTTAGGGTACATATGACTCGAGGTTTACTTTATTGAAATTAATTATTATTAACAATTGATACTAATATTATAAATTTGAAAGTGTGTATATCTGTTTGTTTGTCCGTCTTTCACGACAAAACGTTGCGACGAATTGACGTTAAGTTTTAAGTTGAGATAATTGGAGGGATGGAGAGTGAATTTATGTTGCTTCCCGAAGTTCGATCCCCCCTTTCCCAAATGTAGAGTAGAAATATGTATGGAACATAAATACGCAATTTAGTTAGTAGAAGTTTATAAAAGATCTGTTTTACTAATAAATATGGATGTTATAACAAGATGAGTTGTTATTACAAGCATATTTGTTATCATAAACATAAACCTATTCGATAGAACCTTAAAAACTCTTTCGAGATAAAACCACTGTGTTTTTTATACGTATGTAGTAACTTCCCGAATTTCTTCCGGGCCTAAGCTACTTTGAGGTTTGACCTCCTTTACAATTACAATTGTTGTTAACAAGGAAACGCTTCCGACTCCTTTGTGCCGGTGATGCTTAAGCCTGGAGTATTTCCCTAATTTTGTCGCTTTATATATTGTTACTTCAGATCTTTAAGTTTCAAGTAATACGGCTTACTCAACCATCTTATGTATGGGGTATTAATGAAATTTGATTATGAAAGTGTATTATTAAAAGGTTAACGTTTCATGTTCGTATAATATGAGGTTACGACAGCGGCATGAGTGATTGTAAAGTGCTACTTGTGATTCTGATGATATTTTTGTATATATTTAAAATGTGTAAGTCGTATGATTTTATTTCAAAGTACGGTTTTGAGTGTGAGGTAATACCAATTACACTATAGTAATTTTATAATAATTGACCTGTACCGGTAGGTATACATTGCTATGGTGAGCTCACTTCATATAGGTATTATTATTGACTAATTATGGTCAATATTTATGATTGAGTGAATGAAATGCATGGGTTATATATTTAACATATTTATAATTAAAAATGCCTCTGTCTTCTTTAAATCTATGTAAATATAATTTAACTGTTTAGTTCATAGTAGCCGTGTCAGTTATTTATTCAGTGAAATATTTTGTATTTACCAATTTTGAGAAGTATCATCCAATGATTAAATGAGATAACTTTTTCATGTCACTTCACTGTAAAATACCTTTAATACATACTAAAGGTTTTATATGAGTTCTGAATAACAGATAAACACTCTCGTATGATGTACTTGTTTGGATCATCAAAAACAATATTTAAAATGTAAACATGTCGTTTTATTTTTCAAGTAACACCTATGTTGTTACTTCTTTATCCTTAAAGCTACACATCTTTGCTTGCGGTCAGTGCAAATGGATCCAGTATCGATTGTGTTTCAAAGGCCATTGCACAGCTCCATTGCAGTCGTGTCGGTCTCATGCTCTGATGAGATAGGATTTCACCGATTTTTTAATGGCGAGATGTTATTTCGAGATGTATTATAATTTACAGTCTATCTATTCGCTGATATTCGGAGGGATTTGTCGGATTTCGTTATTTGTAATTTTTATTTTAAGGAAATGTTTTTTTGAGTGACGTGAGCGTATGAAGCTCCCGGGCCCGATGTACCGAAAGAATTGCGAAAGGTCGTTGTTTGAGATTGCATGAGTAAATTGGAGGACCGAGATATATTCGGGCGCAGAATTAAATGGGACATACCCATGTCCAGCAGTGGAATGTGATAGGTAGGAAACAGAGAGAAGTGATTTTGCAAAGAAGAGATAATAAGTAATATTTTGCTTAATTGCAGGAACGTATCAAGCGTTGTGGAATAGATATTTTGGCTGACGGATTAGCTGATCCACTTTTTTGATCTGTCGTAATAATTTATATCTATACGTTTTCTATGGCATTTAAACACTATTACGCCGCAGTGTTATTATGATTAGCTTACGCAATTCTAATACTTTTTAAGCAATAAAACAATAAAAGGTTATAAAATTTGCGCACAGCGCCATTTTAAGCAGAGGTTGTTTTAAGGGTAGTAAACAACGGATAATCATATACTTTTTTGTAAATACATCATATTAAAGTTACAGATAGCATGTATATGTATGAAATGTAATATATTTTACAATGCAGCCTTCAGTTTTAGATTTTTTTTTACAGTCTGATTATTTTATGGAAAAATGAACTAGTTTATGTGAGTACATAATATATTCGCAGGCCATTCCAACGTTTATTAATTCATAGGAAACGGAGATCGAGCAGAGTGTTTGCGAACACCTAATTTCCAGCTGTCACAAGTTAATGGCTTGTCAAATGCAGTACGACTCCCGTTTATAGTGGGTCTTGGTTTCGCTTTTCCGACCGTTAATTGTGGTATTTACTACTGAGCCCACTGATTGAACTGAATAATAGCAATACAGATCCAAAAACCATACGCGTTGTCTAGTCTCAATAAGCAAGGAACTTATGAGGTTGAAACTCCAAAAAATACCAGAAAAACGCGATGGTCAGGGACGACAAAAGCCTTAGCACCAAAAAAAGTCTGTTTCCATTTATAACCTCTGACTGCAACGTGCAACTATTTCAAATAATTTAAACATATTCTATTGAAAACAGGGACCAAGTCCTTTTTCGTTCCTGGTCAACGCATTTTTTTTTTGCGAGAATTCTCTGCCAGTTTTAGCCTCATAAGGAACTTGTAACATGGATAAACATATTTCCAACATGCTTTCTTTTTTATTAAAAGGTATGCTTTTACAATGTTGTATTGAGGTACTTCATTATGATGATTTATAAAAATGGTAGACCTTTTATATATAAAAAGTATATTTGTTTTATCAAAAGATGTAAGTATACATGATGTATGAGTATAACTTATTTAAATGATCGTAGTCTAATGTTTATTATTTGGTATTTATAGATTAATATTTACACAGTTAATATTTATAAACAGTCAATTCTATGAGTTATGGAAAAAGTAGCAGTTTTATAGAATTTCTACATTACACTTTTTAACAATTTTGATTATATGTATTTCAAAATGTATATTTAAAGTAATGATTGTGTAAACTTTTAATAAAGTTTACTTTGTTAATGTATAAGTTTAGTGAGAATGTTTTGTAAATAAGCATAGATAATACTTATATATATTTTTTTTTGTTTCAGACATTTAGTTCCAAACAGTGTCTTACCAAAATGGTAGCTGAAACCACACCCGTAAGTACTTAGATTTATTTTTAAGAGCAATATTAGAGTAATAAGTTATATAACTTGAAATATAAACTACTTATTACTGCTTACAATTTTACATATCACAACCTAGTAAATATTGTTGGAACACCGCCATCTATCGGATATTAACTGCGACAACTGCTATTTTCCCGCAGGTTTAGCAAGCGTAGAGACTCATTTATGTTTCTAAAATCACCCCAGATGGCGTTGTACGCCATCCGTTGTGGTTATAACAATTTTTGTTAGATGGCGTTAGTATCGCGTGTGGCCTTTCGGTATTGTATGAACCTTAGGAAACCCCAAAGATTAAACTTAAATTTAAAAGACCCTCCGTCAGATGGCGTTGAAATCATATTCAATTTTATATAATTTTGAAAATCAAATTATTCAAAATATTTTTACGAATCTAATAAGATGTTTATTTTGAGGGATTATGGATTTATGAAAATGAAATACTTTTAATATTGTTGCTCCTAGGTCCATATATTTTATCGATTTCATCTTTGCCAAGATATTTTTTTTTTAACTATGTTTGGTAACGATTATTTAACATACTTTATCATAACAAATGAATGTGTTTATATTCATACACAGAAACAAATCTATAGTACCTACCTCGTCTCGAATGTGTTAACGTAACGGTACTTTACTTAGCATGGCGTACAATGGTTGTTTTGCATCTTCCCAAAATGTGAAAAAATGCCTGAGTGTGTCCTTGTTTATCCATTAAAACACATATCTGTTCGCATTTTGAGGTGAGGAGGTGTGTTAAAACACTTTATAATAACGTAATGGCTGTTTGCTCAGCAAAAATAACGTAAGAGCTACTCCTCTGTTTCTAAAAATCCCGGCTCACGTAAAAGGCGCCTGCATTCAGGCTTAATTTAATGCCCCGTATGGAGTTCGCGCGTTACATTTCTCGCATAATTTCGCACGGCCCGCGTTCAAGCCTTGCACAAGTACCGAATTAAAACATTTTGGCACGAGAATCCACTTTTAAAAATATTGTTATAAAAGATTGCATACGGTCGGGTCAGCCCCGAGTATCCATTGTCCGGTGAAATTTATATTTAACCGTTTCTGCCCTCATATTGCTCGCTATCGGTTCATTAATATACTATATCCTGTTGCCGCTTACGATACAAAAGCCGCAGAACGTTTTGGACTGCTCGAGTAGGGAATTATGTAGCGGTTAGAATTTTTGATTGTTGTTTAACAATTTTCCTGGTTTTCTATACATTGGGATGCTTAAAAGTAGTTTCGAGTTCAGTAAATAAATAATTGATATGTAGGTATATAGGAAATGCTTGCAAAATTTGTAAAAACTGTCATGGAGGTTTCCTACTACAAAAAGAATTTGATATTATGTGAGTCCTTGTAAATTCAACGCGACCATTCTACCCATCGGAGGATTGTAGCTCACGCCTGTTCCGGATCCAACGTTACGAATGGCTTTATTAAGACTAAATATTACAATCTCCGAGAAACTATTGCGATGGTTAGAATTGCTAATGTGCAGCCGAAGGAGCTGAGTGAAAAGATGCGATTGCACTGCGCCCGCCCACTACTCCCGGCTTCCTGTTTTATGAGCGGCGAAATTGCAGTTTCACGCCGAGTTGCCAACTTCACTCGGGTATTACTCTTTACACTGATTTAAATATTGTTATTTCTTGTCTGTACAGCCCGTTAAATATAATCACTCCCAACGCTCCAGTTTGAAATCACGACAACACTGTTGCTATTATCAAACGATTCGAGTTAATGGCCACGACAATAATATCTCAGTCATTCTTGAGCCTAAAAAGATAACACGTCGGAAAAGGGGCTGCGTCTTGCAACCACAAATTACTATGATTTAATATTGCTTAGTTATCTGCGGGTTGGTAATTTGTTAGCGCGGATCTTGTGCCCCGCGTTGGGCGCCATTGTTACTCGCCCGGCGCCGCCTTTTGTTCATCGCCTACCTCGACGATACGATCTTGAGTTATTATGATTAGGATTCTTTGCCAAGTGACGCAGACTCGCTAATTCCTTCATTATCGTTATAGTTGAACTCACTTGGTGGCGTTTTGTTGAGCTTTTTGTTGCCATCTACGGTTGTTGGATGTGAAATCTCTGTAAATCACCGCAAAGCTGGGAAATTAAAATGAAACGACGCGTCCGTTTCGTCCGCATCGTCTACGTGTTAAACTACTCTATTAATTTAACATACGGAGCATACAGCGGAGGTGGCCCTCTAGATTAATAAATGTCACCAACGCTCGTAAAGCCAATGGTGTTCATACATCAACGGTCGCGTCACGCCATACTGTAGTCCGGCTTTCATTTCATATAGTGCTCTTAAACGGATCGATCTATGGGTGGCTTTTTCAATTAGTGAAAACATTCGATTGTCATTGTGTTTATAGTGTAATTGCTGGTTTGTTATCCATCCATCTTGACCGGTGTAATGGGTGGCCATCAGGGAAATGAATCGGCCGGCTGTCCGTTGCGAATGGGAGCGCTGTACAAGTGTTCTCCGCGCGAAATTGCTTTCCGTTTTAATGCCGGTGGTATCAAGGGATGCGGTATTCCCGCGTTGATTGTTTAACGTTTATTATTTATGCCCGTGTATGTTTCGCATGACAGGTATCATGGTGTTATTGCGGTGAAGTATATTCAATCTTGTAACGATTGCGATTTATATAGGTTACTGTAGGCACCCTATTCATATGTCATTATTTTCTCCTATATCTAGGCTACTGTAAACCTTATTTTCAACAATCAAGCAACCAACCTATAAAGCCTCGCCCTGGAACAGGTGTTCCTCCCACTTAAAATATTGAGACAATCCATGCGGTGACGTGACGAATCAATAGAATAGTTGCTGTGTGGTGTGACGGGAAGACTTTGCCCTGTAATTGTATTTTATAGGCTGGTTGAATAATTAAATGGTGTGCATTCCCCTTTTAGTTTACTGTCACATGGTGGTTAAGTTCACTGCAGCAAGCGCAACGCACTGCTTTATTTATGTTTAACCGTATTTTTCCTTTCCAGGTCCCACCTTGTCCTGATCCCAATCCTCGAAGACATCAAAACTACCGCAAGAATCCTAAGCACCCGACATTCCTCAATACCAATTTACGTTTGATTCCACCAGTGCTAAGTTTACCATTTTATTGTTATAATAAAATTTCAATACTGACCGTGTATTTTTAGTGTATCATTTACGTTTTGCAGCTGCGGCCCGTATAAGTAATATTAGGCAGTAACTGTTAACTCAACCGTTAGAGTTTGCGGTGGGAATAGCGTGAAAATCGTAAATATCTCGCCGTTATGGTATGGCAGCGCAGTTAGCAAGGATTGCAGATACTGCAATGGCATTCAGTGTGCGTGCTACACTCCATTTATTAGGCGGCGAGTGCTTCCGCGCATTTATCAATCTACCCTCACTACTCGCTACGCCTAGTCACTTGTAGTCAAATCCAAAATGGAGTTAAATATATCTAAGACGCGACCACCAATTACACTTGCGATTTAGTCCGTGGTTTAGTGTTCTGTATTTAAACCGCTCCGTTATCCAAGTGTCGATCGGATCGACATCATAGTGATGGACACAACTTTGTGGGATTTTGCCCACTTTGAATAGGATATTAGTGGCTGTATCGTCTAATTGATTAAAAAATAAAGATGATTCCGTTATACGGATAGCGGTAGGTCCTAAATACTTCATTCTTAGTATGGAAGTCGTGTAGACCTACCAATCCAGTTATGACCCATGTGATATGTTGGTGCAGTCTCCAAATAGACATGCGGGGTTAGAGTGTAAAGAAGCAGGAAGACGTTATTGGCTCGTTGATATTGAAGTTGTCATGTTAGTGCGGAAGGGAAGTAAAGATTCTTTATGGAGAGGTGAGAGATCTGTTACGGTTTTGTTGTGATTTTCAATTACCTTCAACTTATTATTAAAGCTTGAGTAGTAGTTAAAAAGAAGTATTACGACTGCAGAATAAATGATTCAAACGTTTCGTTTAGGTATATAAATATATGAAAGAAAAGCATGGAGTCTAAAATTCTAGGCTTCCCATCAGTACGTGTTGCATAAACTAGCTACGAGCTTTATTTAGATAGACTGGAATAATATCAGTAAAACTGAGTTAAGTTATTATTTGTGAGTTCATTTTGCGAAACTAAAATTTGAAATTATATATGCAGTAGGAACATGCTTACATCTGGTTCCTCAGCTTTGCACCGCACTATTGAATATTTAAACAGCAAGCTGAGTGTGATGAAATATGCACTTGCATGACTCAAATAAAGTCGTCACGTCCGCGTTTGTTGATGTTAAACGAATCTGTTGTTGATTCCAACTTATTTCAACAAATGCAACATGTGGCGAAAGAACGAGTACGATTGTGTCCCCGAATACGAAAAGCCTGTTAAAATGTCACAAAACATTCCACAAATTTTATTATTTTGTAAGAGAAATAAAGATGATTATTATAATGATTATTATTATTCAACAAATCAGCTTTCTTATATTAAAAAAAATAGGAAGAATAAAAAAAGAATGCATGAGAAAATTGTTACACACAACGATGCCTCACTGTGTTCTGTCATGTGTCAAATTAGAACCCGAGGCTAAGGCAAAGTATATTAAATATTGGTCTTTTTAATTTAATATTGTTTTTTTCTTCTTTATTAAATTAAAGTATTCTTACGTATTTTTATTATATATTTTTCGTAGTAGTATTTTTAATGTCATACTTCAATACTTACTTAACTTGTAAATGTTTTTGATTTAAATAAATCAAATTTATTTGTTAATGTAAGTTTATTACTTTCAAACTTGTATGAGCAATTTATCATTATTTCAGTAATAAAGATTGTCGGTACTATCGCCAATCGATGCAGCATTTAGAACTTTGTCAGACGCTTAAGTAAACGTTGGCGTTTCGACCCGTTAGATGGGTTAGGCGGAATTCGTCGTATAAAGTGCGGGCATAATGTCCGGCCCGAGCGGCAGCGCACCTGCGGCTCCCGTGATCCCGGATTAGTGCTGCCCACTGCCAGCTGAGATGCAATAGATAAAGCTAAGGCTTCAATTCCACTAACTTGTCCATTACGACACTTTACAAACCAACTGAAATTGTGTATTCCGGTACAACAATGATATTCTGTATATATATAAAGGTAGATACGCTGCCACCCGTGCCTTAAAACCGAACCGCCGAAGAGAGTACAGTTTGTACTCTTTCGTTGAGGTAAATGTGTTCGAAATTAGAAATAATGTTTCTGTGCTGTCACTGGATTCGGAACACTATTTTCGATTGTTTTGTGAGCATATCACGAATCCATACTTTTTTACAACATTGCGGTACAACCTAAATGTTAATGGTGATTTTATAGTATTATTAGCTGTTCCCCGCGGTATCAGATATTCTTTATAAAATAAAGCGCGCAGCACACGAGACGCGCGGCCGCAACGTTACAACATTATTTTATTTTTCTGAAATGGAAAGTATTTTATTAAATAAAAGTAGTCTTGTTACATTAGGTACCCGCCAAAAAAGTCCCGTCCAAATCGGTCTAACCGTTGCATAGATTAGACAAGCGATTTTAGGTTGTTTTACTGCGGGAGAATATCTTATAACGTGGGTAATACCGCGGAGGAACATCTAGTCTACCATAAAATAGAACGAATGCGTGAAAAAGTTTACTATTGGGAACTTAACGATCCCATTAGCGTATTTTAAAATTATCGGAATTGGGGGCCGGGGCCATTAATGCTGCTGAGTTATACTGACTTGAGACTACTTACTAGGAAGACGCTTTAAAAGGTACTTTTTCAGTCTGAGTTGTTCAGCTGTTCTTGATCAGTTTGTTAGTTGTTTGGAACAAAGAGTATATTTACTATTTGCTGAAATTATTATTTTTTCCTTCGTTCTTCCAAAGTATTCCTTATATGGATTTTCAATATTATTATTATGACGGTTAAAACTATTATTTATTATATAATTTGAAGGTTTTTAATAGTTTTGATCTTCTCCCCGTAAGTCCGCATATTATTTTTATGATCTCACGTTGGACCTATCAATCCGTTTAAGAAAAAATAAAACATTAGACATTCCTAGAGTGTTGCTAATCCACCCTTAATGAAAAAAAGCATATTTGAAATTTTACTTGCATCTGGTGATTCCAGTTGTTAGGTCGCCAAAGCCTAATTTGTAAGACTGCAAAGTAGGTAATGGCTTAAATGACCTAAGACGAATTACAACACAACACCCCTATATTTACTATGACATATATCTGATACATGGGTACAATTTGATTCCTATTCACAGTTCATTGTTGCGCCCAATGAATCGAGTATGCGGTCGGATTTATACGTATCCGATATAGCAACTATGGTTTGCGGTCATCTCGACCGAATAGAATCGTTAAGACGCGGTGACGTGGAATGACAGGGATAACTTATATCACTCGTTTGAGATAGAAAGAGACGCGTATAGCGAATCAACCGTGTGCCCTTTTGATCAGTGATGCGAAATGTGGGATGCGGTCAGGGTGTCCCCAAAGAATAGTAACGTGTTTTTACGGCTTATTGATGTCACTTTTTTCTGCGGAGGGTTGTACATAACAATTTATTGGAGAAAACAGAATTCGGTATGGGAGGCCTTTGGTAGTACCTATAGTTTGAATACAGATTTCAGATTTTGTACAAGATTTTGTACGTAATTTTGATCTTTTGGACTGTCTTTCCTATTTATGAATTTATGACATAATGATATGATTTTTTTATCATTGAAAAAAATTATATTTTTTATGGCTCTGTCATGTAATGGTTAAGACGTTGGCTACTACATTGAGGGTTCCGGTTCCGGTCCCCTGACATTACAAACATGTATGTGCATGAACAATTGAACATGTCTGTATATATTGGTCTGGGTTTTTCTATATTGCATTATATTTGAATTTACAAACAAAGATATCAGTATACTTATCCGTTGTTTTACCTACTTTGCACTTTAAATTGGGCTGTGTGTTTTTTTAGATACTTATATTTAACCTAGTCTTTTTTATGTATTTCTTAAAAAAGCTTTCCAGGTATGCATTTAAACTTTTCCACGAGTTAAGCTGAAGGTTCCAACTTATATCTCGTTACCTAGTTCTCGCGACTTAATATGTCTGACGTCTTTTCATGTTTCAGTCTACGTATTAATGCTTTATGTTAATGACGTTGCTTGTCAAGGGGGATTATCTCTTGTTTTGGATTATAAGCTGCTTACATTGCATAAACTACTGAATTTAAGATATTCCTACAGATATAGCTAAAAACAATGATTTTCTGTATATATGAAGGTAGATACGTCACGCGTGCCTCAAAAACGAACCACCGAATAGAGTACAGTTTGTACTCTTTTGTTTAGGTAAATGCGTTCGAAATTCGAAATATGTGTATGTGTGCTGTCGCTGCATTCGGAACACTTTTTTCGATTGTTTTGTAAGCACATCACGACTTTATACTTTTTTTACATCATTGGCTAAAAATAACAATTTATGAACATGATAAAAGATGACATTGAACAGTGTCAAAAGAAACAAGCAGTTCGGTTGGTAACTTTAGTTTAGCTTGCAGAACTCGTCTGCTCCAACGGCCATCGGTTCTGCGACATACGTGACCAGCCCACTGCCACTTTAGCTGCTACTTAAGTATAACAAACTAAAGACTTTCTATTGTTTGATTACCTCCGTGGCTTTTGATTTAGATCCGTAGGTCGTGGGTTCGAAGCCTGCGAGGCGATCACTTAGTGAAATTCATTTTGTGCGTTTTTTCTAGTTAGGTTTGGTCCTTTCAGGCTAAATCACCTGATTGTCCGAAAAAAAAGATGATTCCGTGCTTCGGGGGGCTCGTTGAGTCGTCGGTCCCTCTTGTCATCCTACGATAGTAGTCTTTAACACCCACCCACACAATCCGCGTTGGGCCCACGTCACAGACATCTGAATATACAATTAGACTAGACGAGCCGCCAATAGGCAGTCCCAGTGTCGCAATTTTTTTTCGGTTCTTACCTGTGAAAAGTTATTCTATTACTTAGTAAATTTACTGATTCATTGCATGAGGCATGTTACATTGCACAGGATGGCATGTTACAATTGCACAGGATGGCATGTTACAATTGCAAGGATGGCATTTTGAAAAAAAAAAAAAAGGTTATTTCTTCTAATATTCGTGCGTTTTGACTCGTCTCACAGAGCGTAAACTGCAGCAGTGTATGCTCGTTGAGCATACATTTGTCGCACTTTAAACGCGGCTCGCCCCATCTCTTGTATTGGGAAATCTGTGCCCCACGTAGAGGGTAACGGGCCAGTCTCCTCATAGCTATTTTTTGTGGAAAGGCCTATGTTCCAGCGGTTGTATAGGTACTAAGTTGATTTTTAATTTGATTTTTAAGTTGACGCGGATAGAACTTTTTAGCAACAGTTGCAGTGCACTTGTGATCTTCAGTAATTTCCCATACGGTTTTGGGTAAAGTCGGAATTCAGCGCAAAGTGGTAATAGTGCGGTGTATTGTGCGTCGATTATAGTCTGATTTGTGGATTGCCGTGCGGTAGACACGGCCGCTCTATCACTGAATGTGTTCAGCGAATTGGCTCCATTCATTATGCACCATTTATTGGACATTAAGTACGTTGCTAATGGTTGCACCGGCTTAATTGAGGCACGCGCGTCAAATAAATTGAAAGGGTCCATGTCTTTCTGAAACGGCGCATTGGCAGCAATGATGTAGAAAGTATAGATTAGAGATATGTTCACGAAACAATTGAAAAGTGTTCCAAATGCAGCGACAGCACACATACAAATATTTCGAATGAGCGTACATTTACCTAAACATAATTTAGCCTACAACTGTATTCTTTTTGGCGGTTCGTTTTTGAGGCACGGGTGGCGTACCTACCTTTTTATAGAGTATATCATTGATTGTCAGTGTTTTAAATGCGTCGGTTACGGTGATAATTGGTCCGGCTAATATTTTTTTTATTACTAAATGATTGTTAACTTGAAGATGTAACTGGGTTAGGCGCTGACTGAATTGGATAGACCGCGAAATGGCGCTGTGAAATCAATGATCATGTTTCAAAATATACATTTACTTTTAAAAATATCAAGAATATACTGTATTACAAACAAGTCACTAAATATAATAAAAAAAAAACAAAAAAATTGAAAGCCCTTACATTAAAAAACTCTCAAAAGTTTACAATGCGGATTATAGTCTGTAAATGAAGACTTACTTATGTAATGAAGTAAGATAGTAGTTTAAAAAAGTAAAAATAGGTATTATCCTATTACGTTATTACTTAAGGTACATATCGCGCTGTATCAGTATAGCATACTCGATTTTACCATACATCAATTTAAAAAAAACATTTTGCTTAAACATCTATTACTTGTTCTCAAGTTTTCTTGAACCTACTAAAGGACTACTTCACCTGTCAAATATAAAATACAATGTATTTAATACTGTTGCTGTAAGTAATATATACGCAAAGCCGTAGGCGTAGCTCTAATTGGCGAAAATTACTCACACATACGCAAACCTTTTGAAAAGGGAGATAAATTGGAATAGTTGTCAATTTACATGAGTGCATCAACGGCCCTTTAGGCTGTCCATATATTACGTGACACAAAAGTGGTTTTGTGATCCCGGCCGACTCCCATTTCACAGGTTGTAAATTGGAATGACCCTTGCCATATCTCAAGCGATGTCGCATATATGTATGTGTGTGTTTTCTTTGAATCTTGTTAAGATATATTTTGTTGAGTTTGAGAACTGTTTTTTTGTAAGCTTAAATGTATGTTAGAGTGCAAACGTAAGGACTAATTGTTAGTCTCCAAAACACGAAAATATGTGGTAAGGTTACCATATAAGAATATTCTGCAAATAATTCATTTGGTAGTAACTTTTAGCTTATTATATGGTGAAAACAGTGGTGTGCACTCAATATATTCAAATAAGCAGTGCATACCCTATGCGTCCAGACAACCGGATAATCGCCAACATATTAAATGGTTCCCACTTTCCTCTGACAAAAATATAAATTATTTATTGTTTTTGCACGCCTCTGGGTTAATATGGTTGTGGTCATTTTGGTAAGTAGTAAGAAAATTCGTAAGCTTCCATATGGTTCACAAAATATGAACAGAATTTAAAATACAAATCAAATGAAGTTTCCGTTACCATAAAAAATCAGGTTAATGTAAAACCAATAAAATAATACCCTCAAACAATTATCTTAGGTAACGATATACGGTAGGTCACTCTCATTCGATATTCCACCCCCGCCCCCTAATGGAATAGAGATGTGGAGCCGCCGGGCGATCGATTTATATTTTAATTTCGTAAATTGTGCGGAATGATGACCGGGAACCCTTGTCAGGTCAGTAAAAATGTCTGCCCCGTCCGCTAAAATCACACTCGTGTTGCTATCGCCTTTTTTAATGTCACTTTTGAGCGGGAATTCGGTGTAGTGTTTTTTTTCACGTTTGTCAATTGGTATTCTAATTTCATTGGTGTTGCTATATGAAAAATGAAGCTACTATTTATAAATAGATTTCAAACTGGAATAATTTAAAATGTCTTATATTGTAAATATGTACTCTAAATAATATATTTTCTATTATTTGTAGGATTTTCGAATCACGAGTGTCTGGTTAATAATATCACCTTGGTTCATGATGAAGTTAATAGAAATGTCATTATACTGAATAATCCATGAAATGTAATTAGCTGGAACAAAATTACCGTAACTATCATTTCACTGGAATTCAGTACATGGATGCATACATTTACAGCCTTGTGCAAAGTATAATAAGTTTTATTAATACGTGCTATCTGTTTGATTTACCGCATGGATAATGAATGGTAATACAGTAATGGAGTTTGTTCACAAAACGAGGAAAAAATGATGATAGGCACGCAATTCTACGGCGCCATTTTTTCACATTCCATGAATAGAATGCCATAGCGATGCGGTTTGAGATCCAAAATTTACCATAATTGTTACTATAAAAAGGCTATGCGTGCAATGTCAGCACGGGATACCTAGCTATTATAAAAATTAAAGGACAAGAGATGAAATAATGTGTAGGGGGTCGAGCATTACGCGCGGAAATGAGACCTTCGCGGATTCCTCGCGCATCTTTCGAGATTTGGGCTGCAAACCTAGAACAGATAAGCTGTGGGTGTGGTGGGTGTCTAGGTAAGGCTGCTCAATGAGACTTGTTACGACGCTGTTGTTTTTAATACTATACTTATAAGTTGGATGGTGAACGAATAATGTTCTTTTTATTAATCACGGTAATGCATCATAAAAGTTAACAGTGAGTAACAATTATCATCTTGGGTTTTTGTATCCAATTATACTGTATTTGTATATGTCATAAACCCCTAAGTGGGCTTTGATGTGTCACCGAGAAATATCACTATACACGATTTGAAATCTTGTGGCGATCCAAATCATTGAGTAAAATAATGAATCAACAAAAGAACGTATATCTCTAGCAGTTTATTCTGAATAGCCGGACAAGTTAAACTTGAGATTTTTTTACTTGATCGTCAACTCGCTTGCGCGATCGAGTTTCTCGCGAGTAAGTGGACGATTAAGTCCATTTCTTCCAATTTTAAAAGCAATATTTGCATTGAGTCGCAGTCGCAACTCTGGCGTGATTACCTTTAATTCCCGTTGTACTCGTATAAAACGTTGAACTGTGAATTAAACGTGGTTTAAATTGTAGTAAGCTTATGCGGTTTTGAACCTGGAACCCGTTTTATGGGTGGCATTAAGTCACTTTGTCAACATTAAAATTGTGGTCTCATAAAAAACACGCGCGTGTTTTGCCGTATTGAGTGGTTAGATTTTTGGTACGATTGGTAGAAATTAGGTATTATAAAACAATCAAAAATGAAAATTGCTTTGTTAATAAATATGAGAAGTTTTTTGAAGGAACGCTGTTATTTGGAATACTTAGCAGTGGCAGATTACTTGATTTATTTGCAGCATAATAAAATCCAGGCCAGGTAAATATAAAAATTATCATTATGTATTCTTGTTACGATTCATTGCAGTTGGTATAGTTTAAAAACGATTTCTTGGAACCACCGGTTACTAAAGGCGTAGACCTCTCATAAAGAAGAATTACAAAGTTTATATTAATAATAATAGTTCTGTAGTTTCTAATTATGTTTGGATGTAATTTGAACCTGTTTTTTAATGACTTATTCTATATATAGTTTTCTTACTTAAATGAATAAGAAATGTCACGGGAACAGTCCCGTGATGTATTATGATGTCACAAATGATAACTGGCTGGTAGTAGCATAATATATAGGTATGTTTACACTGGCAACATGAGTAATAATAGGCATGAATAAAAAAAGATACATGTAATTTTGATTTTAGATTATTTTAGTATAATACACTATAATACAAATTCAAAATTCGAGTGTCTCTAAACCTAGAATATAAGGCAAAACTGATGTTTTTTCTCTAGTGATTACGAGTAACGGCATTGGTCTCTAGCCATATATGTGCCATTATTCGTTGTAAATGCATCGTACGAAGAAAATTGACATGCGACTAAAAGAATTACGACCGTCGGTCCATAGAGTCAATATATAAATTACGAGGGACGTAGAAGGCGTGCACCGCGCCCCGCACTTACTTCATACTTATTGAGACAGCGCTTTCCGCTTCTCGCGAAATATTATGCAGCGCTTTATTGCAGGCTGCTTTTTAAATTATAAGTAGCTCGATAAAAGGTTTTAACAGGTGGAACTTGAGAAAATGCACTTGTGGTTGGACTTTAATGTCTCCCGACGTCTTGGGTTATTCAAGTATTTATGAATATCTTGGTACTTACACGTGGGTGATGAAAAGCTATTATATTTGTTTAAGCATGCCCTTTATGAATAACAGAAAAATATTTTGATAAAATTGCAAACTTTTATTGTATCGGAACCTTGTGGAGGTTTCGATAAGTGTTCTGATAACCCTTACAGTCTTAAATGCCGAACTTTATAAACTTAGTAATCTGCGACTAAGAGAAGAACTTTGTTCTGCAGAAGACCTTTTATAAAGCTGTAAACAATGATGATGACTGACAAATTAGTGGGGAGATTCGGTGCTGAAAAATCCCTTGACAAATGACGGATGAAGTATTCACTTATCATCCAGCCACGTTTTCCAGTACTTTTGCCGCAATTACTAGAAAATTCTGGAGTGTACGAGAAGTAATGTAATTGCAGGGGGCTGACAACGACCAGTTGTTTGGAAACCCCGATGCGTTTCGAGTTAGTTGCGGAAAAATAGAGTTAAATCAGACGCGTTAACACGTCGCAGAGAAGGATTGCTGTGAAATTGTTTCGCTGTTTTGTAGGGCGTTCAAAACGTTTTTACTCGGTTTGCTAATGGACGCGACTAAGGCCACAGTGTAGACTAATACAGTGTGAGCAGTTCAAACGATGTGATATTTTAACTATACCTAAATGTATACATGAAATTAATGTGTTTTTGGTATAAGTGATATAAGAAATAAAAGATAATAAGAAGAACTGAAGCCACAAAAATTCTTACATAAATTTATGTGTTTGCCATACCATATTCGTACCTGGGTACAAATATAAACCTAACTGTAAATAAACAGTATTGTATGTTGTATAAAACCGAATAAATAAATAATATGATGTGGTTTACCTTTGTCTTCAAATTCTACATGAACATTTAAAATATATCCTACATTTGTTAATTATAAACATTTTCTTGGTTAAATAAATATTGAAGGTTCAAATGTTTGAGGTCAGCACCTAGCGCAAAATAATCTCATTTTGACATGTAAAGTGTACTGTATAATGTTATTCTGTGTCATTACTTATCCGCGCTATTCCATTCTGCGTCCGCTTGGTATTAATTGCGCCTTTTGTCGTTCACAGCTGCCGTCTCGCCGCTTACAGGATGCCTGCGGTCTCGCGACTACTGCTGTGCATGTTTATCAACTATTTATTTGGACTATACATACTGTTTTACACTATACTGTGGTTTTATTTAGGTAGCATTATTTTTTTTTGTGATTTATACCATATTGCATATGTGAGATGTTTTATCTTTAATATTAGCCGAAACAACATTTTATCTGTATGTAGCGACTTGGTTTCGCGGATGAATGCCAAGGTATGAGCATAGTGAAAAGACCTGTCGATAATGTCGATAGGTCCTTACATGCTATATCTTACTCTACGTGAAAGTTGAGGAAGACCTTGCCTAATTGCTATTACACAAAAATATTGCGTAATAAGCAACCAACTTACCTAAGTATGATATACCGATGATATGATATGATGCGAAGAATACACAAAAATAATTTTATTCCACGGGTATCGAATCAAAAACCATTGGTGTTGATTAACCAATACCTAGTGTCGCGTTAGAAATAAGGCTACATGGCTTCTTTTTGGCGATGATATGTTTGTGGTATTAAACAGACTGAATTTAAGCTTTAGTATACTCAAGTTACGGTCTCAGTTCGCATATTTTCAAATATCGCGTGGCCAAATACTTCGAGGATGCAAGAAACGGAGCCAAGAATGTTACCTTGCCATTATTAAATTATATGTTTCAGAATACAGAAAAATGCGAACACAATTTTCTTGAAGCGTTTAAACTTTAATCGTTACGGAAATAACTTGCGAGGAAAATTATTCTTGCAGTCCACGGGATGGATGATGCGAATTCTTGAAGATGTTGAGGCGATGAGGTATTTCAAGTTAGTACCTGAAGTTGATCCTTAGACATGCCGTAGTGGATTCGTTGTTAAGTCTCGGGTTAAGTCTGAGTTGATTCTGATTTAGTGTAATGGTCTTTTATATTTCAAATATATATTTTACTCAAATAAAATACCGTAGGAATGAAATCGCAACGTAGGTTCACTTTAAAATCGATTGCCGAGTTATCGTATCATATTTCTTACGCCATTATAGTTATGCTTTTAGTATACTGAGTTTTAGGCTGACGTATGAGACAAAAACATTTATTACTGGATACTATTACAAAAATATTTAAGTCGCATTTGACGACTAGGTATTACATCATTGTACAAAAGTTAGCCCTTTTGAATCCTTTTGTATTTAGTGTATAACATTATTCTGACCATACTTACTCACTGAACTTCAATACTAGAATTTCGTGTAAATTTTTGCTCCAAATAATAAATAAAAAGAGCGATGTTTTAGAAATTGCAAAAATAATTGACCCACCAATGGCACTTGTTTCCTTTCGTTGCAAGTTCCAAGTGCCATGACCTAGGTTGACTGTGACATAGTTATTCTGTAGAACTTCAACAATAAGTTCATCCAACCGTCAGCAGGTGAGTCCGCGCGTTACACGCGACTGTTATGACGTTCCTCTACACGTCGACCTTATTACTAAGTGTTACGGTCTAATTTAGCTTGGCTTCATTTTATTCGCAAGCTTTTCGTTCGTTGAAAGCATTGCCGCTTCATACGTAATTACGAATGGAAAATGGACAAGGAACTTACACGCAACTTGTTTGGAACTCACGAATGGGTTATTGGAATTCGATTGCTAGGCGGCGCCGAAGCAGTCATGATGGTGTCATTTTGCTTAATTAGAGTTTGCTATACAGCATTTTGTTAAGCTAAACGCATTTAAAATCGAGTATTAAAACCAGCAATGTGATAATAAGATGCAGCAATCGAGCAAATACAAGTGACGTATTAGCCCCTGAAATGTTCAACTTGGTTTTTAAGGAATTTTCGAAGTGTTTCATGTTTATGTTTCTACTTCATAAACTATTTGAACTGAACTTTGACAAAATATCCGTGGCACAATTAAAGTAACGGCTTGATGTTACTAGAAATTCTTCTTCGAGTCAAAATTTAAGATACGACCTTCCCAGAACCTGGCCACAGCTTTAGCTTTTTATAGTTCTTTCCAACGATACTTTAGGTCCCGCATAAAGCATGCAGATAGACACAGGGGACACGAAAGCAGATGATCCATAGATTGAGGTGAAACACCAAAGTCGCAGTGAACCCTTGACTGCTAAAGAAAGCCCCACTTTACCATATTTTCCCTAGGGTAAGTGATTTCTAAGTTGGCCACACCAATGTGTAATTTCTGTGTGTGGAGTGACTCTGCCGGCTAACAACTCCCACAGCACAGTTTTGATACATCACCACAAAACTTGCACGCGGATTATTCCTGTTGGTCAACAGTTTTTTCGCTTGCGAAATAATTTTATTTATTGCCCCGCTGGCCGTTGTTGCAACTCGCAAGTTTTTAATTAAATTATTCGCTTGATAATTGTTGCTCGGGGACTGATATCAGGGCTCGGCTTTATGCCTTATGCAGTTCTGAGTTTTCCCGGGGCAAATTTCCCCGGCTTTTGCACTAATGGACTGCCGCTGAAAATGTAAGTTGACTTTTGCTCTAGCTTGTTTACGCTTATAAAACTTTCTTATAGAGGAATATTTATGCAGTCAATAGGTTATATTTATATAATGGATCATCCCAGTGATGGATTAACCTTGGTGTTTTAATATACATCAGGTATTACTGGTTGCTTAACTTCTTACTTGGTATTACAATTGCCCATGGGCGGCAGTATTCACTTTCAATCAGGTGTCTGTCTGCTCGTTTGCCCCTTATACTATAAAATAATAATAATACGGTCATCATCATCAGCTCATTATACGTCCCCACCGAGGGGCAAGAGCGTACCCGTTAACAACCACCACGCACAACCTTTGAATAACCTATGAACTAATACCATACCACTACCAAATATATACCCATTATATAGTTTCAGTGTGATGTCCATTACTGAACTTAGACTAGCGACTTCTCATAACCTTGATTATGGCAATCTTGTGGGTCTGGCTTAGTCTTCTAATTCCAATTTCATAAATCTTAAAGATAAAGATAAAGATAAAAATACTTTACTTTATTGCACGTAAAAAAAAAACATACAACAACAGATAACAGAAAAAAAACAAGTACAACATGGGCGGCTTTATTGCTTAGGTAGCAATTTCTTCCAGATAACCTTTGGATGAAAGAACAATGCGTAACGGTCAGCGGGCTAGTACAAAACAAGTAAAATCGTTATTCTAAATAACTACAAAATTATAACAAAATAGTACATATACTAAGTACACACTACTACATAAATAATTAAAGAATAAACTAATAAATAGTATATAATAAACTAATACATACACTAACTAATGGAAGATAGGCTAAAACAAACTACAATCAGAATTATATGAAAGGAATGACAGATACAGTTATCTATCTATCTACTATTTATTAGTAGGTACTGACCTACAGCACAGGAATAAAAGTGGAAGAAAGTAAAGATCACAAAGAGATTTTTTGTTCCAAGTAATGTTTTTTAATTCGGCTCTTAAAAGTCTCAAGAGACGGTGCACGACGAATGTCCTCAGGCAAGGAATTCCACAGCTTGATTGCTCGAAGTGTGGAAGACCTCGCATAGAAGTCAGTCTTGTGAGACGGCAGGTCAAGCGTTAATTTAGAACTGGCACGCAAATTGCGGACCAAGGTTGCAGAGTGAAAAATAAAGCGATCTTTAAGATACGGAGGGGTGTAAGGGTGGGAAAGAATAGAGTAAAGGAGGGATAGAATGTGGCAGTCCCTTCAAAAATCTTTACTCTCCTCAGCCAGTTATAAAAAAAGATAGAATATAAATAATAATACTAGCACATGACGTACCATGAAGCTTAATTAATATTAAAATGCTCACTATGTACACCATTGTATTCCTCTAAAACGTCAGTTTAACAGAAACCGTACGTATTTTATTGAGCTTGTTCAGTTAATATAAAAGTTGGTTGACTTCGCACCATCGATTAATATTACAAACTTCTCAAAATTCAAGAAGCTTTAATAAGTTTGGCATAAAATTATGTGGCAGGTTTCGGGGCGGCCGGGACATGGTAAATAAATATTGTTTACATTAGGGATGTCGGGTAACGAAGTGCTTCAGATATCGACTTATTATTAGTATTGTTAACTTATAGACGGTAGATATTATTATACGAATGACTTGGGTGTCTTCATAATAGGAATACCGTAATAGAGTTTCTTAGAAAATAAATTCCAATAATGTTGTATAGCCATTTGTCTGTACATTTTTTATTAGGTTCGTTAGAAATCAGTTTATCTGATGTTTATACACGTGTGGGTTAGGGCTCGTGGTGGCCTACGGGCTACGCTTCTTTTCAATCAATGTCGTAATTCTAGTTTTCCTACGTATAAAATTGTTCCGAACTTATCAGAGGAAGTTCAGTTACCTTGAGCCTATATCAAAGACCCTTAGCGACCACGTTTCACTTCCGTAAATCATAATTGGAATAAAATTATTAATTATTTCTGGAAACAGTGACGCAAGCTTGCTTCACAAGATTGCAACTGCACTAGAGTAAATTATTTGGTA